>JAYESA010000010.1:160771388-161000748 GCA_036927795.1 Iris macrosiphon | reverse complement strand
AAAATCTTATTAATATCTATTAACACTAAATTAGTATCTATCTAATATTAAGACTATATATATCCAAATAAATCCTAAATAATTTTAAAATCTAAATAAATTTCTTAAAATTCTAAATAAAATACAAAAAAATATAATTAAATATTTTAAACTAAAATAAATATTTGGTAGGAACGACATGCAAGTATGGTCGTATAGTAAATCATAGAAGTCCTAGAAATTTATGTTTTCTAAGTTTTAATTACCAAAAATTCTAGAAAAATCTCCAAAAATCTAAAATAACCTAAAATAATTCTAAATGAATATTTATATAAGTAAATATATCAAAAAATTTATTTTCTAATTAACTAAGAGCATATTCTAAATAAATTCAACATATATAATAAATATAATAATATAAAATATACACAAAATACCTATTTTGGGTGAGGGAGTTTACAACCGATAACAACTAACTCACTCAAACTACCAACCGATCGATATATTGCAAACAATACATATATATTGTATTGTTAATTAGTTTGGGTTGAATAAGCAAACTTTGATGTTCTATATATTGTAATAAAAAGTATCGATCAGTATGTCAAAAATCCTAACCCTAATCCTAACACCAGGTCAAAAACCCTAACCCTAACCCTAACCAGGTCAAAACCCTAACCCTAACCTTAACCCTAAGTCACGTGTGTGTGTCGTATAAGTGTGTGTGTCATGTCTGTGTCAGTGTTTATAACGTATGTGTCGTATCAGTGCCATGTGTGTCCTGTGAGAGAGAGAGAGAGAGAGAGAGAGAGAGAGAGAGAGAGCGGGTTTACCTAGAGGAGGAGGAGGAGGGGGAGGACGCGGCCGGAGGGGGGTCGCCGGGAGGGAGGAGGGGGCGCCAGAGGTCGGAGGGGAGCCAGAGAGATCGTGACGTTTGGGAGAGAGGGAGGGAGAGGGAGAGGAAGATATCGAAAGAAATGGGGAGAAGCTGCCCTAATTAAAACAAATTTAGCGACATTTTAACGACGTCACTAATGACGTCGCTAACTTAGCGACGTCTTAGCCGTCGCTAATTATGTCGCTAAATGTCCAAAATACATATGTCGCTAAATACGTCGCTAAATATCGCTAAATAAAATATTTTAGCGACGTTTAGCGACCTAAATTGAAATTATAGCGACTAATTTTTTAAAAACTGAATAAAAGTCTCTAAACGTCGCTAAATGTCGCCAATTAGCGACGTCTAGCGACGATTTTTAATGGAGTTGCTAAATTAGCGATGTTTTATTTGTCGTCGCTAAAAAATGTCACTAAACCCGCTTATTCTAGTAGTGTGCCAGCATATATTTTGTTACTTCCACGTGTTCATTCTCAACAGAACAGTTGTAACGGCAAACACATATCACGATCGAGCTGCCACATGGCATTTTGTTGGGATCTATCTGTTTATTGCTGAAGATCTGGGTTATTCTTATTCTTTTTATGTATGTGACTTGGTCAGCTTGACATGTGGCCCACACTCTATTGTGGAGAATCTCCTCGGTTGAAACATAATAATTTACTTGCACAGGGTCGCAAAAAGACTAAACCGCGTAGGGGCTGAGCCTCACAGAGATCGAGTCATAGGGTCGCTTAGATTCATAAGGACCGCGACGCATAGAGAATTTTACTCATGGAGAGTTTAACTCATAGAAAGCTTGATTCATGGAGAGCTTGACGCATAGCTGGCTTAACGCATAGAGAACTTTGTCATTCGTAAACGTGGCACCGCACATCTATATCTGGACAAAAGGTAATAATGACAATGAAGTAAGCACATATGTCCACTGTCAGCATCAAAAATTAGGCGCTTAGAGCCATTGTTGCTCTGTCATAGTTATAAACGCTTTGTCAGAGTTATAAATGTTGTGACTGATAGAAGTGGCATAATGCGCCCAGGTCATCATGCTCCTATTAACTTCTATGTCGCATGTATTATATGGCGCATATCTTTGGATAAGTTGTACTATGCGGCTTGATGTATGAGCGCATGTTTCTCCGAGATTTTTTATGCTTCTACAATAGGCAGGCCATAGACATGGGATGGTGGCTTGAGGGGTACTCCACAGAAGTTTATGGATCTTTGGAAACTTGCTGAGGAGGGTCTTTGTGATGTTTTGAAGGATACTGATTATTAGGTTCATCAAAACAAACAACGAACGGTGATAGACAAAGATTGAGAGTCAGTCTATCGTTTCCATGATAGGTGGTCGGTCTCTAAGTAAGGATTGTTCCACGGATCAGATTTTAGTGACCGATGGTTGGCCGAAGCTTCACAAAACAATATTGGTTTCAGCAGTTCGAAACTAGGGAGGAGATCAAGGTGTGCAGTAAACTCAATCAGAGGCAGGTGCATCTCTATTTGCATAGTTCCTTAGGGGCTGTGGGTCATCGATAGTGTGCATAGTGCATGATATTTTGCTCAAGGATACATGTGTATGGGAGATGTGTCATTCAAGTCGGCAGAATCCGATTGGTACATGAGATTTACGCATGCCAACTAGCGTCGACATGGTGGTCTCATCCTATAATAGGATTATCATCCTATTTATATGAGTTGATGGTGGAGGCCCAAAGAATAGTACAAGGTAGGAGATTCAAGGTGTTTGTCCACAAAAAATCTAAGAGAAAGTCTGTACTTTGCTCTTAGGCTTGTCGTTCGAGACAACATGAAGAGGATATCTGTGCAGGAAAGCCGTCGTCTTCGAACAGGGAGATCGCTTTGGGTAGGATGAGTGATTTTAGTTGTAATATCTATCTTTCTTTTTGAGTTCGGTGAGGTAGTTAAACCTTTGGGCAAATGGTTCGACATAGTTTTTATCAATCTTGTACCATTTGTCGGAAGTTAAAATATTGAGATTTGTTCAGGTGACGTAGTCACCGAACATATACTTTGTTTAGTCTCTCTTGGCGTTCGTGGTAGATTGGTTCGTTATCTTCAGGTGTGTTAGCATCGCTTCCGCGTCCGTGTTTGTGGCCGAATCCAGTTCAGTATCAAAGCGCTTGTAGGGTGCTGCTAATCCCAACATAGGACAACCACTTATTTGTGGTAAGATACACATATATGATTGGATAATGTTATTCATTCCTCCAAATTGTCTCTCCATATGTGGCATCTAACGTGGCGGTTAATGTGGCGGCTGGTATGACAAAATTGTAAATTAAAATTAACATAAAAATTAAAAATAATATTAACATTAATATTGACATTGACATTAATGTTAATATTAACACTAAAATTAAAATTAATATATATTAAAATTAAAAAAATTGATAATTAATTTTTTGGGTTAAAATTTGCCATGCCTGCTGTCATGTTTAGATCAAGATGTCACATAATACTATTTAACATGTCACGTCAACTATCACATAAAAATAATGTATGGTATGATATAACACTTTGGAGGAATGAATAATGTTACTCTATATGATTACAACAGGAACACTAATTTCGTCTATGTTTTATGTCATGAATAATTGCACCATGCAAGAGGGATTATGTGAGAGGCTTGGATCGATTGTATAATTTATTTATTTTTAAAGAATTAAATTCTTATCTCACGACACGAGCAGCTGCATGTCTACTTGATTGAGAGGGAGAGGCATCACAAAGCATTGGCGTTCTGCTGGCAAAGGATCGCGCCTGCCTAGTCCAAAGATGCTTTTATTATCTTTTCTTTGAGTAATACTTTTACTTACAAGTCCAAACCATATTTTTATGTGAGATGTGGTGTCAGAACCAGGTGTAGGTTGCACAACCATTGCTGTAGCTTGTTCTAGGAAATATCGAGCACTACAAAAATATTATAAATTAGCGGCTGATTTAGCGGCTTAAAAGCGACACGCAGATCAGTACGAATAAATCTTAGCTATGAAAAAAATAATAAGAAAAGTCAAAATTATATATTAATTACGAGCCCTATCACAATCTCTTGTTTGTAAATGGCAAGAAGACAACCATGCATCAAATGGAGCAGCTCATCCACCACACATGCATAATGCCGGACCTAAGACTTTATATAATATATAATCAAGAACCAAACATATGAACCATCGAAACAACCCACTTTTTCCTTTTCTCAAACTCACCTGCTGCAAAGTAAAGAAAGGAACAGGTGAAGACATCAACTAGTGATCTAGAGGTTGGAATATGCTAAAGTCCATATCTTCCCAGACATGCAAGTCAACTCACTACATTCATCATTATTGCAGTGAAAATAGAATGTGGTTAGAGGGGACTGATAGCATGTCTGAGATGCTCGGGAACAGGAAGATCCAAGACTTGAATTCTGAATTAGTCCAATTTCAACTAAAACTAATTATTTACTTTGTCTTCGTTGAATAGTTTTTTAAATAATATTATTTCTGTGGGATAAAATTGTAAATTGGGACAAGTGATTTTTTTATTACTCAAAGCATAATAATTATCAGTGAGAGGATAAAATTTGTAAAAATTGCAATAAAAGTATTGTAACGACCGCGAGAAAGACATTTTCTACTAATTTTGCTTGTTTTCCCTAATCAAAACGACTTAAAAAAATGAGAAAAGAAAATCATCCTTTGTACGAATGTTTTTTTTAGTAAAAAATGTCCTTGTTTTAATAATTTTTTTAGTTCAGTCTATTTGTTTTCCCTGGACAGTATGTCTTGGCCAAAAAAAAATACGCAAAATAATACACATTTTTCAGTGAAAAACGTCATTCCAAATAACGATTTTATTTAAAAAAAAAAATGCTGCAGACTAATGGAAAAATTTGTGCTTTGGAGTTGATAACTAAAATGTATTTTTTTTTTGAGCTAAGTGGTGGAAAAATTGTCAGTAACAGTGATGGTAATCAACAGAGCAAAGAATATTTATAACGGAAAATTTCAGTGAGAGCATAAAAGTTTAATATATTTATAAAAAAAGTATAAAAGTTTCTAAATTTACAACAAAAGTATTAAAACGTCCTTCGGAAGGACGTTTTACGCTTTTCCGTCGATGAATTTTTACTCCGTTAACGGAGGAGAAAAGAAAAAATTTTTATAAATAAAATAATAGAAAACGCCTTTCAAAATGGCGTTTTATATTTTTTATTAATTTTTTTTTCTTCTCTCTCCTCTCTCCTTTCTCTTCTGTCCTCTCTCTCCTCTCTCTTCTCTCCTCTCTCCTCTCTCCTGTGTCCGCCCGCTCCCCTCTCTCTCCTCCCCTCTCTCTCCTCCTCTCTTTCCCCCTCCCCTCCTCTCCTCTCCTCTCTCTCTCTCTCTCTCACACTCTCCTCTCCTCTCCTCTCTCCCAGTCAAATAATATATATTTAAAAGAGAGCGGAGAGGGAGAGGGAGAGGGAGAGGGAGAGGGGAGCGGAGAGAGAAGAGCGGTAGGGGAGGGGAGCGGAGAGGGAGAGAGGAGAGGGAGAGAGGAGAGCTGAGTGGAGAGGGAGAGGGAGAGGGACAGAGGAGAGGGAAGTCTGAGAAGAGGGGAGAGAGAGAGAGAGCAGTCTGAGGAGAGGAGAGAGAAGTCCTCTGAAAAAAAAAAATATTATTTAAAAGAAAACGCCAATTGGAAGGACGTTTTTCTTAGAAAAAACGCCATTCCAATTGGCGTTTTCCTATTTTTTTTTTTTTTTTTTTTTTTCTTCCGGCTCTCCTTCCAATGGGCAGCCATCAGGCGAAAAGAGAGAGTGTGAGTGAGTGAGAGAGAGAGAGTGTGTGAGAGAGAAGAGAGAAAAAATAAATAATAAATAAATAATAATAAAATATTAAAAAATATAAAACGTCCTTGTGAAGGACGTTTTACATTTTTTTAATATGTTTTTTCCCTGAAAAAAAATTAAAAAATTAATAAAAAATTAATAAAAAATTAAAAAATTAATAAAAAATTAAAAAAAAATTAAAAAAAGATTTAAAAAATTTAAAAAAATTTAAAAAATTTAAAAAAATGTAAAACGCCCTTGTGAAGGGCGTTTTACATTTTTTTAATATTTTTTTTCCCGAAAAAAAATTAAAAAATTAATAAAAAATTAATAAAAAATAAAAAAATTAATAAAAAAATTATAAAAAAATAATAAAAAAATTAAAAAAATTTTAAAAAATTTAAAAAAATTTTAAAAAATTTAAAAAAAATGTAAAAGGGCGTTTTACAATTTTTTTATATTTTTTTTTCGGGAAAAAATTAAAAATTAATTAAAAATTTAAAAAAATTAAAAAAATAAAAAAATTAAAAATAAATTAAAAATAAATTAAAAAAAATAAAAAAAGTAAAAAAAAATTAAAAAAAAGACTTTGACCTCTTGGGCACCGCTTGCTTCTTGATGGGCTTGTTCATGTCCGACGTCGAGAAGGAACCCCGGTGCAACATGACTCCTCCCAGGCCGTCTCGGTTAGCACCACCGGATGTCGAGGAGATGTTGTTGTTGCCGGTGGCGGATTCACGAGCAGAGGATCTGCCCCCTTCCTCTCTTAAGCACCAGTTGCACACCCGGTAGTGCTCCTCCTTCGGGTACGGATTGCTGCAATACCTGCTTTAAGGAAAAATCAGAATATATATATATATATATATATATATATATATATATATATATATATATATATATAAATATAAATATAAATATAAATATAAATATATATTTTACTTTGCTGAGAAAGAGAAAATAAATAAATAAATAAATAAATAAATATATATATATATATATATATATATATATATATATATATATATATATATATATATATTACTTTGAGTAGGAGAGAGAGGAGAGGAGAGAGAGGAGAGAGAGGGGAGCGGACGGACAGGAGAGAGGAGAGAGAGGAGAGAAGAGAGAGGAGAGATGAGAGAGGGGAGAGAGAGAGGAGAGAAGAGAAGAGAGAGGGGAGAGAGAGAGAGAGGAGAGAGGAGAGAAGAGAGAGGAGAGAAAATATTAAAATAAAAAAAAAATATAAAACGCCCTTCGGAAGGGCGTTTTATATTTTTTTTTATTTTTTTTTAATGTCTAATTACAACCGTTAACGGAAGCTAACGGAAAAGCGTAAAACGCCCTTCCGAAGGGCGTTTTAATGCTTTTGATGTAAATTTAGAAACTTTTATGCTTTTTTTATAAATATATTAAACTTTTATGCTCTCAATGAAATTTTCCGTATTTATAATGGGTACTTGGCTTATCCTAAAAAACCCCAGCAGGCCGGTCCACTCGAAGAGAGCAGCCCAACATGGAAAAACCAATCTCGCATGAAAACCTTTCATTTTAGGTCACGAAAAAACATACACATCTAAGATCTGGCCCGCCAGCTCCAGATCTAGTTCCTCAGCCCACTCGTCCAACTCAGTCTCCTAATCCGGTTTCGGACCTCCTAAAGCTCTACTCCAACTAGTATTACAAGAGATGATTTCTGAAAAACAGATCGATAAAACTCTAAGATAAGAGAAAGGAAACAACATATTCCAGTTATTTTAAGCTCTATTTATTATCCAAATGATTAAGTTAAGTTTTTGAATATGGCTAATCGATTAAGTTTAATACTTTTAATATTACTAATAACCATGCACTCACTATAATGTTGATACTTAAACTTAGTATTGTCCGAATATGCATTAAGTTTTCATACATGCTATTATGCATATTGCTTTATTCGTCTAACATGTATTTGCAAAAAAGCAAGATTAAACATGGACATTTGCAATAAAAAAATCAAGATGATTCAAAGACGGCATTATAGCACAATATTTCTCTGAAACGCCTATGACATCTCCGTGGCTACTATCACACCCCAGAACCAGAATACTGGATAGCGGGAGAATGACTCAGCCAACCATACCTTGCAGAATACCGAAGTATCCCGTAATGTGTTAAGGTTGTCTAGAGACAAGGGGTTCATATTACAATCAAGTCTCCTAGAGTCAAGAACTTCTATTTCTCAATCATTCAAACAAGTATCAATAACATAGAATATTTCAGAGCAAGCACTAAGGCGTCCCAAACGCCGCATCAAAATCTTCTAGAGATCCAGCGATACAGATTGATATGCCAGATACACAATCAAAAGTACACATGACAGTGAGTCAGCTGCAGTCTGATTATAATACAGTCATGTAGGGAACTAGTATCCAGATTCTCTGGGTAACAGGTGACTGTTGGCTAAATGTCCAAAAGAATATAGTTTACAAAAGACGAGCAGTGAAATAAGAAATCTATTCGTGACCCTCAGCAGCCATCCTTCGGGTGCATGCCATCAGTGAGTGAGAAATAAGCTTGATCCTCAATGTTGGCTTTAAACCTGGCCATGCAAAACCAGTAGGGTCAGACCCCAAATAACAAGTACAATAAATGAGGCACAAAATGAAGAAACAAAACTAGTGTTATAGCATGAGATGCGTGAGCCAACAACCAATGGTATATGTCCCATCCATGACTTGATACGACACTCCTTCACGAAACAAGGACAAGAAATGCCCTATCACATCAAGATAGATTACATCCCTTGATTATGGTCAAGCTAAAATAATTATGCGTCGTAGTTTCAGTCCATAGCCTATTGTAACACAACACCGCAACCCAACAATCAAACAAGGACTTGAGTTGAACTATCATGCCACAATATCCTGTATCCCTAATTTTACTCAACAGAAAGTACAATATGCAAGCAGAGATACAATATAAGAAAATAATATAGCTTCGGTCCATGGATTATCGTAACATAACGACGCAATCCAAAAACCAAACAAGGACATGAGTTGAGCCATCATACCACGATTTCCCACTTTCCTGGCTAGACATATAATAAAAGTAAATTAGACGGCCAATCATATATTACGGCTTAATATGTGATATATGGGTTATTCCAATAATACAATATATGAGTATTCTCATATCGTGCCATAATCGAGTAGGGCTGGCTGAACCAATGATATACGAGCAAGTGTATATGAAAAGTGATGCACCAGTCCCTTGCAGGGGCACTGAGCTAATTATTAATTAGTAATAGTTTCAGGCTTTCTATAGGAAAGATACTGGCTCTGTCTTAGAATTAAATCATATACTACACTCTACTAGTGCGGATGATATACAGTATCCATGGTGGCCAGCCTTTACTCCCAACTAAATTAGGGTAGTTTGACATGCATGATCTCGACATACCATCCCTCCCAATGTGTAACACCCTATTTTTAAAAAAAAAAAAATTTCTGGAATTTTCGGTAATTTTTAATTAATTATTAAAAATGTCCTTCAGGGATTAATATTTTTATAGATTAAAATAATTATTAAAATATTACAGAAATGATATTTTTGGGTGTATTATTAATTATTGGATGCTGTGTAATTTTTTTGGAATTTATCGGGCTCAAAAACTATTTTTAAATTGCTTAAAATCAAGGTTTTAATTAAACCGGGTTGAACCGGGCTCAAACCGGACTGAACCCTGTCCAATCGAACTGGACCAGACTGGCCTAAACCCAACTCTGAACCTAACGGGTCGGATCGGATCAGACCTGACCCGACCCAAACTCGACCTGCCCCTCACCACGATCCCTCACCCGCATGACAACGCCCGTCCCAGCAATTTCCGGCCGCCCCGCCCCCGGTGCCCACGACCTGCCCCCGCTCTGCGGCGATGACCCCTCTCCCCGCCTCTCCCGGCCACGCCCCGCCTCGCTCGGCCTCCACTTCCCTTTAAAACCCCCGCCCCGCGGATCCCCGCCACAGCCATCTCCCCTTCTCTCCACCACCGCCGGCCCACCCTCGCCTTGCCCCGCCGCCTCCACTTCCCAGAGCTCCGCCGAGCTCCTCCGGCGATGCCTCCCCGCAGCCAGCTTCGTGCCCTAGTCACCGTGCCCTAGCAGAGCACCCGCCGGCCGCGTCGCGCCGCCTCGCTGAAACGCGCATTTTAGCCTTCTTCGGGGCCCTGTTCAGGTGATTGTTTCTCTCTCCTTGCTGCCCCTTTTCCCGTTCCGTCTGCTGTGATGCGTAGACTGCATGACCCTCTCGATACCCATATAACTCACTCGGGATATCGCGTCTTGTGGCGATCGCAAACTGCGACCCAAAATCAGGAAAATAATTATCCTGTTTTTCCCCGGAACTAGGTGCGCTCCGCTAAACGGGACGACTTGGTTGTATGCGGACTTCACCAAAAGGTATGCACCGTTAATACGGATGTATGGGATTTCGCAGAAATTGATTTGGATGTGCGTGCACACCGGAATCAATGCGTATCCGTCGACAATGCCTCGTATCGGCCCTGTTCTAGAACTCGTAACTTTGTGTGTGCTCGTTGTTTCGAGACGAAACTTGGGCCATCGAACTCGTAGTATTTTTCTGGTCCTGTGACCTAAGTTTGGTTCAATTCTGAGAAAGTTGACAAAATTCCGTATCGTGGGCCCCACGGCTCCACTTGACGGGCGATTTTGTGATCGGCTCATCGAAATCCAGTTCTGGATGTTCCGTTGGGTTCGTATCATCGTTCTGGACTTGTGGACACTAAGTTTGACGAATTTGAAGAACTTTATCTCTGGCACGTTTCTCGGTGCGAAGCGGGCCACACGTGGATCCCGCTTTAACCAGAAACTATCATTTTTGCTCCTGTATCCAAATTAGACTTATGGACAGGCAATTCTAGCTATTTGATATCTTCTGAGCATGATGGTAATATTTGTTTCAGTATCTGGAGACATTCCTGAGGATTTCACGAATACCAGAGCAGCAGTTGGAAACCAAACACCAGGCAAGTGTACCTTGCCATACTTGCAACATTTGTTTATACTATTCTTTTGATTATTTATTGTAATATCTCTGTTCAACCTAGGACCGTATGACATTACTAAACGTCCAAATATTATTCTGGTGTCAACACCGTATGCGGCGTTGTGTAACGTCACCTAGACCTGGACATCGAGACCCTATACATTCTCGTGCTTGCATTATCACACTACCAGAATAAGTCAAATTAGCGACGCCTAAAAACGTCGCTAAATAACCAAAAAACGTCGCTAAATTCGTTTAGCGACGTAATTAGCGACGTTATAAAGTTGTCGGAAAAAATCAAGTCGCAAAAAAAAAAACGTCGCTAAACGTCGCTATACCGACGTTTTTTAGCGACTGTAATGTGTCGCAAATTTTTGCGACGTTTAGCGACGCCGCGTCACTATTTAGCGACGTTCTGTAAAGTCGCTAAACGTCGCTAATTAGCGACTTATATAGCGACGTTACACCGACGTCTTTAATGACCTGGCAATACTGCCGTGTCAGCAGTTGGCGACGTCATTAGCGACGTCATTAGCGACGACCTGGCAATACTGCCATGTCAGCATTTGGCGACGTATAGCGACGTAATTAGCGACGTCATTAGCGACGTATTTAGCGACGTGTGGCAGCATCGCTAATTAGCGACGCATTTAGCGACTTCAATTAACGTCGCTAAACGTCGTTAAACGTCGCTAAAACCGTCGCTAATTTTAAAAAAAATATAAAAAAAAATATGATCCAGATTGGTGATTCCCTGCAGTTCTAGTCCTCCTCCTCCTCCTCCTCCATCTCCTCTTCTTGACACCACAAGAACCACCCTTCTTCGACTCCTCCTCCATCTCCACTATATAATCCAATTAAATCCACTATATAATCCAATTAAATATATTGCAAACAAGAAGCATTGTTGAAGTATCAATCCAATTAAATTAACTAAAAAATTAAATACCACAAGAAACATCAGACATCATGCCTATTGTTGAAGTATCAATAATTCATAATATACAATCGAATCATAAATAATAATAAAAATAACTATACTACTGCGGATCTGCAGGAGGCTGACCACCGGCACGCTTGAAGGATAAGAACTCCTCATACTCGTCCCGTGGAATCGACACCGATGTCGATGGATAAGGCAGTGACGTCGGTGGAGGCCGTGCCCGCTCCAAGTCTGCGAGTCGCTGGTTGTAAGAATCCAGGGTAGATAACAGCCTCGTACTGCTATCACCCATTGAATCCTGCATCCTCGTCAGCTTGTCGCCCATCGATAGCTGTGACGCCTGCAGCTCCATGATGTTGCGGTCATTGGAGGCTCTAATATCATTTGTCAGGTCCCGTAGCTCCGTCATGCTGCGGTCGAGCATATCCAATCGTGCGATGAGCATCGGATCGTCCGCCTGCGGCTGGGACCGGGGCTGCTCCTCCATACTTCGCAGCAAGTCGTCACGGAGAGACGCAATCTGACGGTTAACGGCCTCCTGGACGGCCTCCTGGACTCGGGCCGACGACTGCGAGGGCTGCGACTGCGAGGGGTGTGTGGAATGCGCAGCTGTCTGGGAGGCCCTAGATGACTGCGTCGCAACCAGGGCGCCATAGGAGCCCGTACCATAGTACGTACCCCTCTGGAGACCACCAGCTGCGGTCACCCACAGGTCGTCCGCCGACGGAGATGGAGCGGGCTGCGACGAAGTACCAGCCTCTCCAGGTGTAGGTGCACTAGCAGTCGCCCGCTCACGCAGCCTAAGATACTCGGCCTAGAAACGGTTTGAAAACTCGATAATTGCCTAAGTTATATTAAAATAAACACAAAGTAAAGTAATACTTACGTAGGTCTGTGAGGCCCTCTCATCAATGAGATTTCCGTCCTTGCGATGGGTGGCCAAGAAGACGGTCACCATGTTTGCATCCTCACCCCTCTGTACCTGTTAAAAATATATTATTTATTACTAAACTTAAATATTTTTTTCAATTACCATTTTATGGTACTTGTATTAAAATAATATATTTTAAAAGAAAAAACATACCAAACGACGGAAATGTTCCGTCATCGGAATCGAGCCACCACACCACTTGGCAGCATTCTGCCTAGCCGCCTTGGCCTTCTTAGACCTTTCCTTGTAGCTCGGATCGTCGAATCTAGCCCTCATCACAGTCCACTGCTCAGGCGTGATCCAACCTTGGATCGGTTTTCCAGCACGATCACGAGCCTTCTGGTCATCCAGAGCATCTCGGATAAGCTTGGCGGCAACGGTAGGAAAGAGCCGCTCGATCAACTCGGCCCGGTGCGGAGGATAAAAATACGTTTGCTATAATAAATAATTCATTAAGTTAGCAGCACGAATAAGTTATATAATATGCATAAATTAGAGGATTTATTTAATATACTTTACCTGGAAGTGCGCAAACCAGAACGCCTTCCTCTCCTCCGGAGCCTCAGAGTAATTGATCCAAGGGCCACCGTAGTTGTTCCTCAGAAATTGGCCCAGGCGTCTCTGAACCGACGATGGACGATATCTATACAGAGATAATAATTTAGATTACTGAGCCGGTCAATATACGATGAATAAAGAGAAACACAAATATATACTAAACCATATAATTGACTTACTTTGTACCGTCGGCCCAAATCTCTGTCCTCGTCTCCTCCGGAGGTGCACATGGAGGATCTTGCTGATGTTGGGACAACGTGGGCACGACCTCCTCGACATGCTCATCTGTCCCCATGGTTCCGTCAGCAGGAGGAACGCTGGACGAGGGTGTACTATCACGCCAGGAACTACTCGTCCCAACAGTCGGAGATGTGACTGATCGATATACTGGAGTACTGGGCGATGATGATCCGGAACCAACAGTAGGCAGTACCGGAGTGGCACTCGGTCTACCTCGGGACCTGCCGAATCCTCCGCGTCGTCCTGTCATATCTGATAACAACATATGATGAATATAGAGAAACACAAATATATACTATATTCTACAGTCGAAATGTGATACATATCTCAAAGCATTATACAGTCAAAATATAATACATATATTCGTTAATGGGTACATCTACTTTGTCAATTTTCCAACATTGATCTATATTCTACAGTCATAATATAGTTACATTCTACATGCAATATTTTTTAATTTCAATCATCTTCAGAAAATTTATCTTGTTCGCCTTCGTCGTCCTGCTCTTCCTCTTCCTCGTCTTCACTTTCATCTACTTCGTCGTCCTCTTCGGATAATTCTACATCTTCTACATTATTACTCGTGTAATGAGTAACTTCCGTTGAGTCCACATCTACAATATTTGTTACAAGAGGTAGATCGTCCTCCTGATAAGCTATTTCGTCAATGTCAAAGGTATTTCTAGCTTTAGTCTTGCATACTGCCCACCAATCCGACCTCGCTGTCCCCCGTCTAGGATAAGTTGTGAAGTACACGAGCTGAGCCTGACTTGATAGGACAAATGGTTCGTAGCCTTGATATCTACGCTTGTAGTTTATATCCACAAGGCCATGCTTGTCAATTTTCCAACCTTGATCTTGAATCGGATCGAACCATTCACACCTGAATAGCACGATATTAGCAGGTTCTGTGCCAAAATTATATGTCAACTCCACAATCTCTCGTAAGATGCCAAAAAAATCATTGCCCGGATTGACGTCTTTGTAGTTTGAAGATTTGATACACAAACCACTGTTTTTCGTGGAATCAAGATCCAGAAAGCTGTCTCTGATAGGAGCATTTGTTGACTTGAACCTGAACCCATTCACACAGAAACTTGGCCATATTTTTACGGCAGTAATTGGTCCCTTGGCTAGAGTCCTAATAGATTCATTCTCAGGTGATATTAGACGATCGACCTAAATACCAAAGTAGCGATAGTAAGTTATTGTTTTGCAAGTGCAGAAATAAAAAGTAATTACCAAGTATCTTACATATGCGCTCAACCAAGAAGGAAAATGGCATCTCATATCTTGTTCTACTTCTTCGTCTGTTATGTAGGGTCTAACCGACCTCAACTCATCATTATATGTGCTAAAAAACAATGAAGCAACTGCTGATTAGTAGCATAATAGTATCTTATACTATTATATTGAGATGATGTAAACGTGGACGTATTAATTACTTACCCCTCTAGCTTCTCCACTTCATCCTCGTCGCAATTGAGTGATATATACAATTGAGCAGCCCTTAGCTCAGCGTCATTCAAATATCTCTTCTTCATTTTTTCAGAAGGCTTTCCGGATGCATTGAATACTTTGAGTATTGCATCATTAGATTCCTGATATGCGTCGTCGTTTCTGGGAGCTTTCGTCCTATTAGTAGCAACATGCGGTTTGAAATACGTCGAGCAAAAGTTTGTAATCTCCTCGAGAACATAAGCTTCACAAATAGATCATTCAACCCGTGCCTTATTTTTCACCTTTCTCTTTAGGTGATTCAGATGACGCTCGAAGGGGTACATCCACCGATAACCGACAGGACCACCAACACGTGCCTCATAGGAAAGATGAATTGGCAAATGCTCCATAGAGTCGAAGAATCCTGGAGGAAACACCTTCTCGAGCTTACATAGTGTTACCATAATGTCCCTCTCTTGCTTTTCTAGACGATCGACGAGCAACTTAGTACAACAAAGATCTCTGAAGAATATGCTCAGCTCTGTCAATGGGTCCCAAACGACCTGCGGTAAGAATTCCCGAAATGCAATCGGAATTAACCTCTCCATGAATACGTGACAATCGTGGCTCTTCATACCTACTAGTTTGTTCTCCTTGAGGTCGACGCATCTTCTCAAGTTTGACACGTACCCGTCTGGAAACTTTAGACCCTGAATCCACCTACAAAGTCTACCTTTATCCTCTTTATCCAGTGAGAAAACCGACTTTGGTTGCTTTAACTTTCCATTCCCCTCCTCTATCAAATGCAATGCAGGACGTCTACATATGTCTTCTAAGTCCAACCTGGCCTTCGGATTATCTTTCGTCTTCCCCTTTACATCCATTACAGTATTAATTATGTTATCAAACACATTCTTCTCGATATGCATGACATCAAGGTTATGTCTGATCAGATTGGTGCTCCAATATGGCAGATCCCAGAATATACTCCTCTTCGTCCAGTTATGGGTGCGACCAAATCCGTCACACTTGTACCCCTTAGCAGGCTCTTCGATAGCACTTGGTAAATCTTTTACCTCTTCCCATATCGTGCATCCGGGCCACCTTGGCGGTGGATTGGCCTTCTCCACAACTCCCGCACGAAAAGCATTCCGATTCCTCCGGTACGGATGATCCTTCGGCAAAAATTGTCGATGACAATCGAAGAAGCACGGTTTGCCTCCGTGTTTCAAACGGAAAGCCTGAGAACGGTCCATGCAATACGGACATGAGAGACGACCATGGGTGCTCCATCCCGATAATATTCCATAGGCCGGAAAGTCGTTGATGGTCCACATAAGTGCTGCCCTCATCTGAAAATTCTGCTTCCTAGAAACATCGTACGTGTTGGCACCTACTTCCCACAGCTGATTCAACTCATCTATCAAAGGCTGTAAATATACATCGATGTTCCTCTTCGGATTGTTCGGACCCGGGATAATAACGGTTAGGAACATATACGGAGTCTTCATGCACATCCAAGGCGGTAGATTGTACGGAGTGACGATCACAGGCCAACACGAATACTGGGAGCCCGAAAGTCCGAATGGGGTAAAACCGTCAGAGCAGAGCCCCAATCTGACATTACGCGCTTCCTCGGCAAAATATGGATACTCTCGATCAAAGTGCTTCCATGCTTCTCCATCGGATGGATGATCCAATACTCCTTCGATCTGTTTTCGCCTGTGCCAACTCATGTTTTCTGCAGTCTCCTTAACCATAAACAACCGCTACAACCGCGGCGTCAAAGGCAAGTAGTGCATCGAATCGGTAGGCTTCCTTGCACCGACAGACTTTCCTCTAACAGTGGCCTTGTAGCGATCAGCACCACAGAATCTGCATGCATCTTCATCCTTGTCGTCTTTGTAGTACAACATGCACCCGTTGCGACATGCATCGATTTTCTCGTATCCCATCCAAAGCGATCTCACCATCCTCTTAGATCGATAGAAGTCTTTAGGCAACTTTGCACCCTCGGGCAAGATCTCTATAATCAAATCGAGCAGTCGATTATAGCATTCTTGCGACATGTTAAAATTGGACTTGATGCTCAATAATCTTGTAACCACCTCCAACGGTGAATGATCCTCACAACCAGGATATAGTGGAGTCCTTGCATTCTCAAGCAACTCCATAAACTTTGCAACATCGGCATTCGGTGCCTCCTCAGCTGCATCATAATTGTCCGGATTGAAACTAGGTCCCGCCGCATCATAATTGTCAGGATTGAAACTAGGCCCCGCCGCATCATAAACCATGTTCACCAACCCGTCGTGGTCTTGGACATCCATATACGGCTCCACATAGGGCTCCGACTCCGATGCTAGAGATACAAGTTCTCCGTGCGCGGTCCACTGATAGTAATTCGGCGTAAAGCCCTTCGAGTATAAATGATATGTAACTTCCACTTCTGGATGATATTTCCTGTTGCGACATCTCACACACGGACACTTAATTTTGGTACCGTCCATGTACTGAGGGAACGCCTTGGCGAACTGCAGGAACTGCTGTACACCCTCAATGAATTCATCCCGCACACCGCACATGTCATCAGGATGACGGTTGTACATCCACGAACGATGACGCAGATAGTAATTCATATCCATTTCTAGAAACTTCTGCAAAATTGACAGTGTGTATCATATAAATCATTACATACAATAGTTTATCACCTAACTTCCTAACTTAACCGTACTAGCAAAATTGTCAGTGTGTGTGTGTGTGTCGTGTCTGTGTCTGTGTCAGTATCCGTTATGGGAAATACAGTATATATATATTTATATATATATATATATATATATATATATGTAACATTACCCAAATAATATCTTAATACCACTTTACTACTAGCTTAACACACACCCAAGTACGAGTTCAAACCATACGAGTTATGGGAAATGCAGTAAGTATATATATATATATATATATATATATATATATATATATATATGTAACATTACCCAAATAATATCTTAATACCACTTTACTACTAGCTTAACACACACCCAAGTACGAGTTCAAACCAATCTTCCTTCAGATGTTGGTGTTATTGGCAAGTACCATTGGCAAGTACAAATAATATTAACTGCTTCCCACATACAACTTAACTATTCTATTAATTCTTCAAGTGGCAATTCAAATAGGCAAAAGACTTTATTATACATACATATAATATGTTAAAATTGTGTCGGTAGGCTGTAGCTATCGATCCGCGTTTACAGATTCAACTGATCAAACAACCTTATGCGTAAACTTACACATTTTGATCTTCTGTCTATCTATATATATACCCATGTTCAGTACCTCCAAGACCTCAAATCAAGTTTATCGATAAAAACTGAACACTTGTATTTAGCTTCCTAATTAAGACTTAATTAGACTTGAGAGAAAAAAACAAAATGGCTGCTCAGTACTTGGCAGTATCGATCAGTATGTTCTATAAAAAAACAAAACTACCAACCGATCGATATATTGCAAACAATACATATATATTGTATTGCTAATTAGTTTGGGTTGAATAAGCAAACTTCGATGTTCTATATATTGTAATAAAAAGTATCGATCAGTATGTCAAAAACCCTAACCCTAACCCTAACCAGGTCAAAAACCTTAACCCTAACCTTAACCCTAGGTCACGTGTGTGTGTCGTGTAAGTGTGTGTGTCGTGTCTGTGTCAGTGTTTGTAACGTATGTGTCGTGTCAGTGCCATGTGTGTCCTGTGAGAGAGAGAGAGAGAGAGAGAGAGAGAGAGAGGGTTTACCTAGAGGAGGAGGAGGGGGGAGGACGCGGCCGGAGGGGGGTCACCGGGAGGGAGGAGGGGGCGCCGGAGGTCGGAGGGGAGCCGGAGAGATCGTGACGTTTGGGAGAGGGAGAAGGAAAGGAAGAGATCGAAAGAAATGGGGGGAAGCTGCCCTAATTAAAAAAAATTTAGCGACATTTTAGCGACGTAACTAATGACGTCGCTAACTTAGCGACGTCTGAGACGTCGCTAATTACGTCGCTAAATATCCAAAATACATACGTCGCTAAATACGTCGCTAAATGACGCTAAATGAAACATTTTAGCGACGTTTAGCGACCTAAATTGAAATTATAGCGACTAATCTTTTAAAAACTGAATAAAAGTCGCTAAACGTCGCTAAATGTCGCCAATTAGCGACGTCTAGCGACGGGTTTAAATAGAGTCGCTAAATTAGCGACGTTTTATCTGTCGTCGCTAAAAACGTCGCTAAACCCGCTTATTCTAGTAGTGTCAAGTACGTCATAACCCAGGACACCTGATACTATTCATGAGACAGAATCTTCCTGAGATATTCATGGTGATTCTGTATTGGTTACATATTTCATGACATAGATATTGCATGTGCTTAGCTATCATTATGACTTGCTGTATTATATATGATCTTGCGTGACATGGACATGAGACATCATGAATATGAGATGCGTGATTACATTGGGTGGGGAGAGATTTACCATACAAAAGGCTGATTATATATATATATATATATATATATATATATATATATATTACTTTACTAGAGGTTCCTTAGACTCTGAAATAGAGCTTTGGTACATTACTGGCCCTTCGAGAGAATACTGCTATGGGTTTCCGCGACACAGAGCCGATAGTAGTCTCAGTCTGAGTATGATTCATGCTTTCATATTGCATATCACTTAGCTGGTTATATAGTTTACCCTATTATTTTATTTATTGTTGCACTGCATTTATTTTGGCTTAAGTTATTTTGTACCTTATTATGTACCCTGAGGACCTGGATCTGGATTATGTCCCCAGGGTTAGCAGAGGATATCTATCCTGAGGTGTACGGGACAAGAGCAGTCCTTGGAGCAGTACCAGAACCTGGGGACGAGGTGATCGCTGAGGATTTCTTCTGAGTATTGGCTTTATATACTCAATTATTTCTGTTTATAGTTACTTTATTTCCTGTCTATTGAATTGATGTATCAAACTTATTCTCGGGTTGTTCCCCGAGACACTTTTATTGAGACTGGTTAGATTATATTTTATTTTATTTTGATTATTCTGGCATTGATCTGTGATTACCTTCCGTGGATGAGATTAGAATAGACTGTGACTTGTATCATAGACCTATTTACTGTTATTTTACAACTTAAGTACACCCTAATGGGTCCATTAAATTGGGTTTGCCCATTGGTGTGTGCTGCTGGCCATTGTCACGTGGCTAGTCCCTCGGTATTTTGGGACTGGGGCGTGACATAGTTTTTGTGGTGGCCCATGCAGGTCTACGACTAAATTGTTTCGGTTTCAACTAAGGAACTGAGCAAGCCTGCGACAAAGATAGGATAAGTTATAGGATCTCATCCACTTGATTGATTCGTTCTTGACCTCTATATCGACTTCAAAATAATTTATTGACTTGTATCCTGCATTGATTCTTCTGTACGCTTCTCATAGTTTATTTTGGATGCAGGGTAATGGATTCACAAGCATGCGACGAGACTCCCGCAGGAACACCACAAGTTGCAGATGTCACCTACGACGATGAAGTAACACCAGTAGGTGGAGGTCAATCAGCTCAACAAAGCCATCAAGCAGGTCGACCTACCTCAAGATTTTGGTAAAATAATATTCTACCACCGCCGCAATTTCCTCCACAGATGCCTACCTTTCCACCAGGACAGCCTATGGATGGTCAGCAAATGTTTCAAATGTTTTGCGCAATGATGCAAGCTGAACAACAGATTCATCAAGAGGCTCAGCGTCACGAGGCAGAGAATCTGAGAAATAGCATAGTGATTGCACTAGAGCAGGTGAACTTACCAGCTCGACGGCCATCGACGGGCTCTATCACCAATTTTCGCCAACTGAAGCCCCGAACATTTTCAGGCAAGGAGGAGCCCACTGAAGTTCATGAGTGGCTCACAAACACTCAACATCAATTAGAAGCAGCTGAGCTTCCAAGAGCGTTGGATGACTGTCGTCAGGATGCAGTTGACGGGCAATGCGCATCATTGGTGGCTATCTGAGGAGACACGGCTCAGACCAGACCAAGTCACTTGGGAGGAGTTCTCCAGACTCTTTCAAGAGATGTACATTCCATCTACTGCTCGATCGAAACTTCGCGACAAGTTCAATCGCCTCACTCAAGACAAGTTGACAGTGGAGGAGTACAATGCAGAATTCATCTGTTTGAGTCGCTTTACCCCTACTCTGATTCCGACCGAAGAGGAGAAAGCTGAGAAGTTTTTCGACGGATTAAACTTTGTGCTACAGAGTTTGATCGGATCTGTTGTACCTACTTCGTACACGGACGTCCTTGATGCAGCTCGACGTATGGAGCACGTCACCAGGAGAGAGTCCAACCTAAAATGGCCTTTCATATCAGCACCAGCCAGAGCACCGCATGGAGAAGCTGCAAAGAAACCTCATCTGCATCAAGCACCACATGGAGCTGTATCCAAATCCCTAGCCCTTCCTACTTGTCACTACTGTGGCAAGGTAGGCCATGTTGAGAAAAAGTGTAGACGTAAATTCAGATTATGTTTAGCTTGCGGATCTAAACAACATTCAGTGAGGGAATGCCCTGGGCATAGAGAAGGAGCACCAATGGTAAACCAACAAGATCTACCAGCACCAGGAGGATATCAACCGAGGCCACCCTTGGCACCTCGAGCAGTACCCTTCCAACAGGCCCAGCAATAGCAGAGGGTACCACCACAAGGACGTGGACAAGCTTATGCGATGACGATGGAGGACGCACATACTCGTGGAGTAGCGAATGCGCGTAAGATTTGAGTTATTCATAGTTATTTATTCCTAGTGATGCTTTAACACGTGCCTGTTAGTTCATGACCTTAGCCTTAAATCTAGTATCTTGAACCTGTTAATGATTGATAACCTGGTTTCCCTAAGCTGTAGTTTTCCTTGCTCTAACCAGATTTCTTTACCCTTGAATTTCCTAACTTTCATTGTTTAGGAAAATAATTTAGGTTTTTTGCTTAACCCTCAACTTTCGATTTACCCTTGATCATGATTCTTTGTTTGTGTCGTACTTCGAACATGTCTTGCAATCGTGTCATCTCTTCTGACCGGTTATTTTTTTAATTGCGAGGACACAATTCTTTTAAGGTGGGTATATTGTAATACACTATTTTTTTTAAATTTTTTTAAAAAAATGAATTTTTGGTAATTTTTAATTAATTATTAAAAATGTCCTTCAGGGATTAATATTTTTATGGATTAAAATAATTATTAAAATATTACAAAAATGATATTTTTGGGTGTATTATTAATTATTGGATGCTTTACAATTTTTCTGGAATTTATCGGGCTCAAAAACTATTTTTAAATTTCTTAAAACAAAGGTTTTAATTAAACCGGGTTGAACCGGGCTCAAACCAGACTGAACTAGACTGAACCCGGTCCAACCGAACCGGACCAGACCGGCCTAAACCTAACCTTGAACCTAACGGGTCGGATCGGATCGGACCCGACCCGACCCGAACCCGACCCGCCCCTCACCACGATCCCTCACCCGCACGACTACGCCCGTCCCTGCGATTTATGGTCGCCCCGCCCCCGGCACCCACCACCCGCCCCCAGTCCGCGGCCACGACCCGCCCCCAGTCCGCGACCACGACCCCACGACCCCTCTCCCCGCCTCTCCCGGCCATGCCCTGCCTCGCTCGATCTCCCCTTCCCTTTAAAACCCCCGTCCTGCGGATCCCCGCCACCGCCATCTCCCCTTATCTCCACCACCGCCGGCCCACCCTCGCAGTGCCCCCCCGCCTCCACTTCCCAGAAACTGTCACTTTTGCCCCTGTGTCCAAATTGGACTTATGGACAGGCAATTCTAGCTATTTGATATCTTTTGAGCATGATGGTAATATTTGTTTCAGCATCCAGAGATATTCCTGAGGATTTCACGAATACCAAAGTAGCAGTTGGAAACCAAACACCAGGCAAGTGTACCTTGCCATACTTGCAGCATTTGTTTATACTATTCTCTTGATTATTTACTGTAATATCTCTGTTCAACCTAGGACCGTGTGACATTACTTAACGTCCAAATATTATTCCGGTGTCAACACCGTACGCGGCATTGTGTAACGTCACCTAGACCTGGATATCGAGACCTGTACATTCTCGTGCTTGCATTATCAAGTACGTCATAACCCAGGACACCTGACACTATTCATGAGACAGAATCTTCCTGAGATATTCATGGTGATTCTGTATAGGTTACATGATTTATGACATAGATATTGCATGTGCTTAACTATCATTATGACTTGCTGTATTAGATATGATCTTGCGTGACATGGACATGAGATATCTTGAACATGAGATGCGTGATTACATTGGGTGGGGAGAGATTTACCATATAAAATGTTGATTATATATATATATATATATTACTTTACTGGAGGTGCCTTAGACTCTGACACAGAGCTTTGGTACATTACTGGCCCTTTGAGAGAATACTGCTATGGGTTTTCCTGACACAGAGACGATAGTAGTCTCAGCCTGAGTATGATTCATGCTCTCATATTGCATATCACTTAGCTGGTTATATAGTTTACCCTATTATTTTATTTATTGCTGCACTGCATTTATTTTGGCTTGAGTTATTTTGTACCTTGTTATGTCCCCTGAGGACCTGGATCTGGATTATGTCCCCAGGGTTAGCAGAGGATATCTATCCTGAGGTGTACGGGACAGGAGCATTCCTTGAAGCAGTACCAGAACCTGAGGACGAGGTGATCGCTGAGGATTTCTCCGGAGTATTGGCTTTATATACTCAGTTATTTCTGTTTATAGTTACTTTATTTTCTGTCTATTGAATTGATGTATCAAACTTATTCTTGGGTTGTTCCCCAAGACACTTTTATTGAGATTGGTTAGATTATATTTTATTTTATTTTGATTATTTTGGCATTTATTTGTGATTATCTTCTGTGGATGAGATTAGAATAGACTGTAACTTGTATCGTAGGCCGATTTACTATTTTTTTACAGCTTAAGTACACCCTAATGGGTCCATTAAATTGGGTTTGCCCATTGGTGTGTGCTGCTGGCCATTGCCACGTGGCTAGTCCCTCGGTATTTTGGGACTGGGGCGTGACACAATGCTCTACAAATTTAGTTGCCTAGTTAACCCTAGGTTATTAGAATCCCATGCCGTGGTCACATGAATATTCCTTCTTAGATGTCGTACTTTTAGTACGGACATTCTTGATACAAATCCATATTGTCACACGAAAGTTAAATCTGGATTTCACCCAAGTCTGATGCAACAATCAGTGCTACCTAGCCACGGCTAAAGTCACTGTCCAACTACCAGATCCATGCATGAAAATAATTATATATATCACGTAGCAAGAGTGTGTGTCACGATGGCTCACCATATTTATATCTATCAGGACGGATATAATAGTCAGGGCAAGAACAAGCTCAAGAATCAAGATCATGGACAAGTTATCTCGTAGTAAGTTATTCAGGACAGGGTAATCAATCGCTGGTCACATTAATTGTCACTTTATTATATCGATAGATGAGGATATGAGTAGTGCGAGAACCCCTGAGGATCAGATTCATAATCCTTAAACCAAATAAGGACCGAGATTGCAGATCCTCCCCCGAGTTGAACTACGCCCTTTATTCTATCCAACGTATAATAAGGTGGTCACGAGAAAGTATTTTAATTAGCAAGTTAGTACATATAAGGCCACATCTATAGGGCTCATGTCAGGTACTTAGTCAAATTTAGCACACGATCACATATGGGTCATACTAGTCATTTATATTTTTAACACATAGCATCATAATCATCAATCAAATAAAAATATTAAACCAAGCAAGTGTCCAACGTGTACAAGAAATATGGTGCCACATAGGAACAATAGGCACATAAGCAAGCGGCCGCAGGAAGCAGGGTGCCCCATGAAGTCGAGGTCACATAAGGATACATAGTTGGCTTGGACGCATGGACAAAGAAAAGTTTACTCTTCGAAAAACGTGCAAAGTGACCATTAATAAATAAAAGTCAGAAAAGGTGACATAAAGTGATAGATGTAACTGATATGACTAGCAATAAAGTGTGTCAGAAGAAAAGAAAATATCATACAAAGTTATGCCAAGTCGGTGAGAAGTTATGCGTCCAGAAGAAGAGGGATGCATAGATCCTAGCCGCATGGTCGACGAGGCCGCATGCACACTTGGCCGTATGAGGTCTTTTGGGACTTAGTAAAATTTTTTCAACTTGTGAATTTTCATTCATCCAAGTTCATGCATTTGCCCAAGGGACGCATGTGCATATTCAGACATGCATACAACATGGTTTGTCACATGCTGTCTCGAGACGAGAAGTCCAGGCAGCATAGCACATTGGGCCACATAACAATCCTTCGTCTCCTCCAACAGCTACTTTTTGGCCAAGACCAAAAGATCAAAAATAAAAATTTATTTCTTCCATAGAAACCTCAAATGATGCACAAATCTAGCGAAGTAAAGTTCTAAACTACTCAAAATCAAGTGGTCATCAACATAGAATAACAAGTTTTCGAAAATAATAAGTTTTAGGAGATCAAAATCCATGAAAATTCAAGAACACATGAAAAGCTTCTAAACTAAAAATCTAGATCTACACTAATCCATCCACCAAAATAAAAAATACCAAGTTCTAAACGTATAGAGAAAAATATAATAAACATAATAGAACAATAAAAGAGAGGGTTTCTTTATTCCTCATGCAAGGCGTACTTGTCTATGGAGGGAGAGAGAAAATCTAAGAGAGAGAATAAAAGGATAATAAATGGGAAGATGAGAGAATGAAGTTGGGTTATATGTAGGGTTTAAGTTTTGTACCATGGTTTCAACTCATAATCAAACCAAACCAAACAAATAAACCAAGTGCCAAGTGAACCAAAGGATGGGTCTAGTCTCTGTACAACATACAACTTTGCTAGCAAGAAAATTAAACACGCTCCAAATACGAATACTGGAAACGGGGAGTGACAGCTACGCACTTGGGGGTTCCACTGCCCGATCAGCAGACAAGAGTCGAGGGAGCAGCGTCCCCCATGGGAGTACGGGGGCGAAGTCCCCAAAATGTATACAAATTTCATGATATATTTATCTTTAGACAACTACTGTCAAGAAAAAAAAATCCATCTTCATGCTATTGAAGAAGACAAACCAAGCAAGGTGAAATGTTGGATACTGCCATCGTCAAGCTGCTGCTAAAGTTTATATTTTATTTTGTATTTTATCTTTGTTTATAGGACTCATATAAGTCGAGTACGCACTGGCACATGAAGTTCAAACTCCATTGTGAGACTCGTCTCACAATATTCATATTTTATGTGGATACGTTTTTCTTGTGCTATTTATTGTATTTTATTGGTTCTCGAGCAAGCTAAAAAATTCTCAAAATTGAAACTTTACAACCTGAATGGTATGCCGACGGTATACTACAGTATACCGATAGTATACTGTCCAACAGATATTTATTTTACTTTTTAAGATATTTTTAAGAAATTCTCTATAAATAGTACTCGAGTTCATTTTATTTATTTCTTTCTCTTTCTCTCTCTTATCTTCTATATTTCTCTTTCAAGCTTGGAGCTTGGTCTTGAGATCTGGAGTGTAGTTTTTGAACCCCTTCATGGTGGTGGACTAGAAGGATTAGGCTGGGAGCTCGCTTTAGGCAAGTACACCTTGCCGATTTTGCAAATTTCTTTTACTTTCTGTCATTTTACTTTTCTGGAGCTTTGGTTGTTACTTTTTATCTAGACATGCTTTACTATAGTTGTTCATATCATGATTTCTAGCCTAGTGACCATTTCATTTTGATTTATCGTAGAATCTTATTCCGTTCCTTTTTGGAAACTCGGTAACGAAAACAGTATCGGAGTTATGACCGTGAGAATTAGTCAATATTGTGATATGAGACTTACCCTAGACTTGACTTCTACTTAGACTTGGTTCTGGTAATTTTTCGAATTTGATTTAGGTCCCAAAAATCAGACTTAACTTTAACCATATTTATTCATGGAAACTGGCATACCAACGGTATACCACAGTATACCGACGGTATACCACAGTATACCGACGGTATACCAATTTCGATCGACTTAGATTTCTAGATATTTTTTGTGAACCCTATCGGCATACCGACAATGTACTATAGTGTACCGATGGTATACCGATCCTTGCCGACATTGTTAACCAACTTCAGGATATTTGTCTTGGCCGGCACATCGACGGTATACTATAGTATACCGACGGTATACCGATTTATGGAACTTTGTTTTCCAGAACCGTTCTTGTCTACTTGGAATGGCATACCGATGGTATGATATTATATATCGACGGTATACCGATTTGTTTGAATCGAGAACTTGCTATATTTTTCCTATCTCTGGATCAGTATACCGACAGTATACTGGACGGTATACCGATCGTGCTCTTTCTTTAGGAATTCTTGGTTTTTCAGGATTTTATTTTGATTCCTATGGCTTTCGCTTGGACATGCGATGACTTTACTTGATTAGACATGAACTTACATGGCTTCAGATGACTTAACTAGACCTGGCTTTACTCGGTTTTACCCAACTTTGCCCGGCTACACGTGATGACATGATTGACTGGACTTGACTTGTCGTCACTTTACATGGCTTCATCAGACATGGCTTGACTTGGTTTTACTTGGCTTTATCTGGATGGACATGGCTTCACATGGTTGTACATGGCTTTACCTAGCTTCACTTTGTTTCATATGGCTTGGTTGTTATCGTGGCTTACATGAGTCCGTTTATGTAATGTATACTAAAACTTGTTTATATTACTATTAGAACTTATTTTGTTGCATCATGTCTAGGATGGACTCTGCAGAATGCCACACCCAGATTTATACAAGAAAAATCTAGGGTTTAATAACTAGAGATTCACTTAGTACATGGCTAAAGATTTTCCTAGATTGCATGCAGTCCCTGTTATTCATACAGTTATCTTATGGAGTATCCAGTGGTTTATATTGAGGAGTATCTTAAGGAGTATCCGGTACTGGTTTGTGCATATGGATATCCCGGACAGACTGCAGGGACATGCGATTAGAAGGAACACTAGTATTACGTTGCATTATAATTGGTAGTAATTAGAATTGTGATAACCCTAGTTAGTTAAAGTATCAAGCCGTACTTATATGATTTATCATGATTTATGGATGATGGTTAGTCTAGTCTTTGCATGATCATACCTATATTTACTATACTTGCTATTCTACTTTGCTTATCAGTTCATGATATGTCTCATTGCAGGTTTACAATATTTCTTTTATTACCCTGAGATTATTTACATTCAATCATTACTTTCAGTATTTGTATTGCTTGTGTTGTTGGTCTAAGTTCCTAGATTGGCTTTCTTTATAGTACTTGCCATTTGGGGTCTCATTCCACTGGTTTTGCATGGCCAGATCCAGTATCAACATCGGAGGATCTTCCGTACTTTCCAGAGGATGGTGACCACCAGGAGCACCAGACCACTTGAGTGGGTTCTTTTACTTTCCCACTCTGATGTACATTGTACTTTTATTGGCATTTAGCCACCGAGCACGTGTTTAGCTCGTGTTTTGGTTTGATTAGTTAGCCTACGGGCAATAACATGATTGACATATCCTAGGGTAGACCATGTATAACTCAGATTCTGGCTAATTTATTTATTTTGTGTTTACTAGCATCATGATCATCTATATATTATAGTTTGGGACGCTTTACTATTATATTTCAACTGATCTTGCATATTGTTATTATATATTGTTATTATTCCTGTTGGTTTGTAGTAGTGACCTCTCATGTCATACAGCTTTACCGTATTTACGGAGTACCGATGTGCTCAAAGTATACGTAGCTGGCCTTGTCAGGCCCGCTCTCTAGTATGCTAGTTTTGGGGCACAACATAGTTTTAGTGGTGGCCCATGTAGGTCTGGTTTTACAAATATGTGGGGGTTGTTGCTATTGCTAGATGTCTCAATCCTAAACTATTTCCTTGATCCCTAGTCATTTATCTCTATCCCTGATTCTTGATATGTTATCTGCTTATTCGTTGATCTATCTGGTTCTTTGATTAACTCTTGTGTCTTTAACTTTCAGGAGCACTGTTCCCGTTACTATCAGCCAGATGGATCAAGTGCAGCTCGAAGAGGGACACCATTCGAGAGCATAGCGTATTCCTTAAGATCGGCCTCAACACTCAGGGACAGAGTCTTTTGCAGATCCCGAGGCAGATCGCCCTTCACTATCGGGCCATCAGGCAACACCGGTGCAGCCAGTGCACCCAGTTCAAGCCGAGAAGCCCGAGGGTGTTGTCCTAGAACTGATGGATATCCTTCGAGGTTTCATGACGATCCAACAACACCAGAGTGACGTACTCACTCAGTCGGTCTAGACAACGTTGGAGCGAGGTGGTTATTTGATCCATAATTCTACGACTAGCTTCAGGCATCTCAGTCCCAGTCCTCAGTACCAGACAACGTTATAAGACTTAGTTGGTTTGCGCCCACTTTGGTAGCGACCGAGTTGGATAGGGCAATGAGGTTCCAGCAGGGACTCCTTTTAGAGATTATCTTGGCGGTGGAGTAGCATGAGTTTCAGACATTTGATACGGTGATGCGGGCATCTAGGAGGTATGAGTACACATCATAGAGGATTACAGATCGAGTTGGGAGCCATAAGAGGGCCAATGTTTCAGGAGGATCAATATCCCAGTCCTCAGTACCATCTCCAGCAGTTCGAGTCCTAACGATTGGATTATCGAGGAGGACAATATCATCTCAGTAGTCTTTCCAAACGCGTCCTCAGCAGAGGCAGTCATCTTCTTCTTCTTCTTTCCGTAGTTGTTTCTATTACGAAAAACCTGGGCATATAGTATCAGAGTGTCGTAGGGCACATAGATTGTTCTTGGTGTATAGGGCATCAGACCACATGGTCGGAGCATGTCCTATGAGAAACTAAACTGGATCATCATCAGCCTAGTCAGCAGTTTGGCCAGCAGCACCGTAGTACATAGCACCAGCACCAATACAGCAGCAGCAGATTCAGTGGCCGTTGCCTCCACAGGCTCACCCATTCCAGTAGAGGCCGCAGTAGTATGCGCAGGCCCAAGCACAGGTGAAACCTAGAGGTCAACAACAGAAGGGACCAACACCCAGACGGAAGGGCAAGTCTTCTTGCTATCGATGGAAGAGGCTTTGGCAGTAAGAGAGGTAGTAGCAAGTACCATTCTCGTTCATTTTCATTCAGCTTTAGCTTTATTTGATTATGGTGCATCATATTCATTTATATCTGCATGCTTTGTGACACGAGTTGGATTAGAGTCCGAGTCCTACCTGTAAGATTGAATATACTTACTGGTAATGATCTCGTATGAGTAGATAAAGTCTATCCCTCATGTAGAGTTATAGTGTACAGAAGAGAGTTTCTCGTGAGGCTGATAGAGTTTCCTATATGCGATTATAATATTATCCTTGGGATGGATTGGATGAGTGCGAGACACGCGGCAATAGATTATCAAAGTGGCATGGTTATCTTTTGTTTACCTGGTGGAGAGGAGTTCTCATTCTTGAGAGGTGGAATAGAGTCACCAGAGGTTATATTGATGATGGCGGAGGCCGATGAGGCATATTTTCTCAGAGTGGTTTATGAGTTTCATGACGTATTTTTCGACGAGCTACCAGGTGTACCACCAGTTAGAGATATGGAGTTCTATATTGATTTATTTCCGGGAGCAGAGCCAGTTTCAGAAAGAGTTTATAGGATGACACCATCTGAGTTGGATATCTTGTACCTAATGATTAAGAATTTGAGAGCCAAGGGATTCATTAGACCTATTGCATCACCTTGCAGAGCCTCATTACTTCTTGTTAAAAAGAAGGATGGTTCATTGCAATTAGTTATTGATTATAGAACACTAAATATGGCAACCACTAAAAACAAATATCCTTTGCCCATGATAGATGACTTATTTGATCAGCTCAGTGGGGCAACTATATTTTCTAAGATTGATTTACGGTCTAGGTATCATCAGATCAGAGTCAGACAGCAGGACATACCCAAGACAACGTTCAGATCTAAATATGGTCAATGAGAGTTCCTAGTTATGCTATTTAGAGCGACCAATGCACCAGCTATATTCATGTCTCTCATGAATAGAATATTCATGCCTTACCTAGACCAGTTTGTGTTAGTGTTTATTGATGATATCTTGGTTTATTGTCGAAGTAAGGAAGAGCATGAGCAGCATCTTTGCGTAGTTCTTCAGATTCTTCGAAAGTAGCAGTTGTATGTAAAATTCAGCAAGTGTGAGTTCTGGCTTGATCGTATCTCATTCTTGAGATATATTATTTCTGGTGGAGGAGTCGAGGTGGATCCCAAAAAGGTGGAGGCTATTGAGAGTTGGCCAATATCCCGTACAGCTTCAGATATGCGTAATTTCCTTGGTCTAGCAGGCTACTACAGGCAATTTGTGGTAGACTTCACTAGGATCTTCGTACCCTTGACACGACTGACGTGTAAGGATGTGCGCTTTGATGGTCAGTTGGTTGTCAGACTTCTTTCGAGAAGCTCAAATAGAGTTTGATTTTGGCTCCTATTTTGACACTTCCAGTGGAACCAGCTGGGTTCTTCGTGTATTATAATGCATCAGGAGTGGGACTAGGGTGTGTACTTATGTATCCTGACAAAGTGATATCTTATGCATCTCGGCAGCTTAGAGATCATGAGAAGAGTTATCCGATGCATGATCTTAAGTTGGCAGCAGTAGTGTTTGCACTTAAGCTCTGGAGACATTACCTATATGGTGAGCGAATGTAGATCTTTCCAGACCACAAGAGATTGAGTTATGTGTTCATACAGAAGGAACTCAATATGTGTCAGAGGAGGTAGCTCGGGTTATTATCGGATTACGATCTTGACCTACAATATCATTCAGGAAAGGCCAATATCGTAGCAAACACCTTGAGTAGGACATGAGGAGCTTACTTTTTGACAGAGAAGCACCACATTTTGGAGGATCTATAGCAGATCGGTATCAAGGTAGTATTACCTGGTGATATCAGTTTTATAGCAAGTCTGCAGGTTCTATCTTCTATTGTTGAGAGAATCAGAGCAGAGCATAGCAAACTGGTGATGTCAGGCTTTAGTAGCTCAGAGAAGAGTGTGAGTTAGGACGTATAACAAAGTTGAATATTTATGAGGATGAGCCTCTCATGTTTGGGAGTCAACTTTGTGTACCGAAAGAAGATATTCAGCAGGTGATTATGTCAGAGGCCCACAGTTCTCAATACTCAGTGCATCCAGGAGGGACAAAGATGTATCAGAATATTCATTAGAACTTCTGGAAGAATGGTATGAAGAGGGAGATAGCTCGGTTGTAAAACCCCCTTCCTAGAAAATTGTATATACCCTTTATTTATTAATTATTAATTAAATTGTAGTAATTAGGTCTAAATAGGAGAAATAGATTTTTAATAATTTTTATTTTAGGTGTTCGGACACTTAGATGATTTATGGGACCATCAGGAATTTTTCGGAATTTATTCCATGTAGGAGACCCCTTGAGCAGTTGCTAGCCTAATGGTGTGCATTATTCTAATCCATGAATTTTCTTATGAGTATATATATAATATATATGTATACACAAATATATATATGTATATATATATTTAGAAAGGAAAAGAAAAGGAAAGAAAGTAAAAGAAGTATTAAATAAGAAAGTAACTAATAATAATAATATAATAATAATACTAACATTACTAAACTACTATTCCTATTCCTTAGCAAATGCTATATTCCCACAGCAGCTAACTTGCTGCAATTTGCTCCATTCCTTAGCAAATGCCATTCTTTAACTACTTTCCTTAGCAAATTTGCTAAGACTACATTCCTTAACAATTTGTTCCCATACCCGCCTAATAACTACTCTACCATCCTGGCAAATTTGCTTGCTGTGACCGCCCTTTAATATATGCCAGACCGCCCCACTTCAGCCATTTGTAAAAAACAAAGACCCGACCCCCTTCACCCCGCGGCCGAATCCAAACACACCCTCTCTCTTCCTATCTTAAATATATATATATATATATATATATATATATATATATATATATATATATATATATATATATATATATATTTATCTCTCAAACCCTAACCTATATCTCCAGACTTCCTCTTCCCATCTAGAGCCGTCACCGCAGCCAGAGAAGCCCCGCCAAGCCATCCAAACCATCCCGACGACTCCGACCTCGCGCACTGTGGATTCCCATACGAGGCACCTTCGCTCCGGAATTGTTTCCCGTCGACTCGCTCGACCAAACTCCGTTCTGTCTTCACCGATACGCTCACCCCTTAACCCTCTTCCATAGTTGTATTATAGTCAACCTCGGAAAACGTGTTCCCCTAGGTGAAAAACAGCGTTCAAAGTGGGCGGAGCAGACCCAATTCTGGGATCGCAGAAAACTGCGGTGACCACCCATATTGCCGAGTTCGTATCTCCCACCACAGAGATCCGAATTTGGTGATTCTTTTTGATACCTGTAGAACACTTGACCTAGTTTATTTTCTGTTAAACAACCCTAGATTATTAGTTGCTGTGGACGGAATTAAATTCGTCACAAAACTGCGCGAACCCACTTTTTTCAGATTTCCAAAAGTTGGAAAATGGAGCGCGCTCCGCCAAACGGGACCGCCCCGCCGTGTACCGAATAGTGCACACAGCGTAACCGAACACGTGAAAATTTGTGGGGACTGATTCGGACGCGTGTGCGCGCCGGAATCAAGCCATATCCGCGGACACACCCCGTGTCGCAATTTTTGTGGAACTCGCGAGTATTTTGTGCACGCTAGTCAGATTGAGACGAAACTTGCCACTGGACTCGTGGTAACGCGCTGGTCCTGTGACCCAATTTTCACGCAATTCTGAGACGGTTGACCAAATCGCCAATTGGCTGGCCCCACAATTGACTTTTTGGACAAAATTGTGTTTGGCTCATCGGAATCCACATTTGGACATACCGTTGGGTTCGTATTGACATTTAGAGTTGTTTGACCTATATTTTGTCCCATTTAGAGACTGTTACCCTTGGCACGCTTTTCGGTGCAAAGTGGGCCACACGTAGACCCCACTTTTGCCCGAAATTACCGTTTTGCCCCTGTGTCCAAATTGGACGAAAGGGATGTGCTTTTTAGCTATTTTGCTCATTCCGGAAACGTTGGTAATGTTTATTTCAGCATCCGGAGACGTTTGTTCGGAGTCCTTAGTTCCAGGTTCTGTGTCCTTGACATTTGGGCGCGTACACTTTACAGCTTTCTTGCCAGGCAAGTATACCTTGCCATTGTACGGTTTTTACATTCCATATGAGGCATGCATGTTTATTTTCTGTTTATTTAGTTCATTTATTTTAACTGCTATATAAACTGCGCGTCCAAGGAAACTTGGGTGCAACGACGGTGTCGTCGTACTATGTTTTTATTTATGTATATGCATTGGACCTACTTTATGAGACTACCCCATTTTTTATGAGGCATTTATGTTTCATTGGCCATGACACTATTCTTACACGAGTGTGAGTTACATGTAGGACACGGACTTGCGTACTCGGCTGGCCACTGGTACGTATAGGTCGTACGACGGATAGGGATAACTGTCAATAGAAACTTTGCATGCTAGTAGACCTGGCGGTTATTAGAGGTTTATCGTTTCATGGACATGACATGCTTAGAGCATTGGGTGGGGAGAACAACAAGTACCGCATTTGAGCTCCTTTGCACTTTTATCTATTGTGCGCCCGGATTCTCCGCCGGAGATACGGGTGGTGATGACCACTATATATTATATTATTATCAGGCGGGCCTCCGGCGTTCGAAAGTCATCGTGCCTTTTTAGGCCCCTGGATCTCCAATAGAGAACCATGCCAAATCCTAGTTTTTCAGTCAGATAGCTCACTTGTGGGGAAAGGTGTTCTTAACTGCATTCACTTAGACGGTTAGGCGACCCCAATGGATGTTTATTTTCAGTACTTTATTGGCATGTGCTTTTTGTATCTTGTTACGTCCCTCTGAGGACCTGGTCCCTTTCCAGATATAGATGAGCAGGAGTACCCGCAGGAGTATGGACCTGGACCTGACGCTACCTATCAGTCTGAGGAGATCTTACCTTCTGATTATATGTGATTCATTTGCAGCTGTTTAGAGATTCTAGTTGCTATTCTTTTCTAGACATTTATTCTTATATTAGAGTTTATTCTCTTCTCTCTTTAGTAGTTTATTATAGTCGATTTGCAGTGGATTTGTTTCCATCCGACTATCACACTTTGAGATTATTATTTGAGACTGCTTCTTTGATATTCAGTTATTGATTTCCATTTATCTATTACTTGTGCTGTGGATGAGATATAGAACTGCGTGTGACTTGTTGTGACATATATTACCACTGTGGATTGGATATTCATGTACAGCGTACGTGTGTATATGGTTTCCATATATTGGAGTTCGTATACATACGGCTGGCGTGTTACGTATTTCTAGTCCTACGTATTTTGGGACTGGGGCGTGACATATTTTTGTGGTAGCCCATGCAGGTCAAGAATATATTGTCTCGGTTACGTAACTGTACCGAACAAGCCTGCGTATAGGAATAGAGTATAAGGATCTCATCCACGCTTGATTGAAATTCATCCTTCCTATTTAATACATGCATCCTGTTTGATTCCTGTACTTTTTCTAATCGTTCCGTACATCAACTGCAGAGAGATAGATATGCAAAATGGATGTACTGCCGCCGATGGCGACGCAACTTCTGGAGTCAATGGTCAGACTCAAGGCGGGACCCCAACGATTCCTAGGCTTCCGGGGCCAGATGGACAGACTCACACTCCAGTTCCATCTGATCTTCCCGTTTCACCTATTGGGAACCTTCCACCTGTCCCGGTACCGCAAGATGGCCAAGCGCAGATGTTCCAATTCTTTCAGATGATGATACAGGAACAGAGGCAGCAGGCAGCCGAGCAGAGGCAAAAAATTTTGGCTGCACTGGAGAGGATGGCTGCACAGGCTACTGTACCAGCCCAAGCACTAGCTCCAGTACCTCGAGCTAGGGTTGGTTCAGTAAAGGATTTTGTTCAGATGGGTGCAAGGCAGTACAAGGGCACTGAGAGCCCGGAGGAGACTACCAACTGGATCACTCACACGCAGAAGCTACTGGAGGCATCGCAGTTACCTACGGACTTATGGATGACGGGTGTACGGACGCTTCTAGATGGTAATGCTCATCACTGGTGGGAATCCATGGAGCGCCAGTTGGGTACTTACCAGACTTGGGAGCAGTTCTTGGAGTGCTTTGAGGGAAAGTACTTTCCGGACACTGTCAGGGACACCTTGTATGATCAGTTTCTTCACTTGGAGCAGGGGAACCGAACAGTGGACGAATATGATGCTGAGTTTAGTCGACTCAGCAAATATGGCGCTGCTTTGATACCAAATGACTTAGCTAAGGCTAAGAGATTTCATCGAGGACTGACCCAGGAGCTACAACATTATACAAGCTCGCAGTCCCGAGTCTCTTACGCTGAACTACTGACAGAGGCTAGATTTCAGGAACCCATTAGCAGAGGAAATGGAGGTCAGCTGCGGACACAACAAGGATCAGCAAGGATACAGCAGGGACCGACAAGGACACAGCAGGGAGGACCTATCAGACGTCCTTTGGCACAACAGCATCAGCAACACCGAGCAGCACCGTACCAGAATCTGGGGAAGCCCTATTGTAGTTATTGTGGAAGGAACGGACATATTTCGAGAGATTGTCGGACTCGCTTGGGTCAGTGTATGAGATGTGACTCTGGACAGCACCTGGCGAGAGACTGCCCAATGCAGCAGACACTTCCACCTCCAGCTCAGAGATTAGCGCTTCCAGCACCGAAGCCAACCCAGCAGATGACTGGACCGGGAGCATCTCGACTCCCAGCAGCAGGAGGATTTCAGAGAGGACCACCGCTACCCACTCAGGAGGAGCAGTATATGAAGACCGGACATGGACAACCACAGAGGAACGGGCGAGCTTTTGCATTGGAGGTAGATGACATGGATCATGAGGTGGATGTCATAGCAGGTATTACCCTTGCTTTTACTTTTCCTGCGGTGACATTATTTGATACGGGAGCCACCCACTCATTCATATCATCTAGTTTTATTGCCAAACACAACATTGCTTCTACACCCTTATCTAGTTGTGTTAGAATTCTTACCGGAGGAGTTGTACCAGTTAGTCGAGTTTGTAGATCGGGCCCTATAGTGATATATGGCAGAGAGATGAATGCCCAACTCTTAGTCCTTCCTATGCCAACTTTTGATATTGTGCTTGGAATGGACTGGCTAAGCAAGAACCACGCTTTCTTCGATTGCTTTGGAGGAAGCATTCTTTTTAAGGTACGAGGCCAGCCTGAACTTGAGTTTGCCCGAGGATCCACAAAAATTCTTGATGGTATGCAGCTCGCAATGGACGATGTTGTCTATCATCCCATTATTTCATAATTTCTAGACGTCTTTCCAGAGGATTTGCCAGGACTACCCCCAGACAGAGACGTAGAGTTTTCAATTGAACTAGCACCCGGAGCAGCACCTATAGCATCGCATGTTTACAGACTAGCGAAGAAGGAGATGGACGAGCTGAAGGCACAGTTAAAAGAGCTAGAGGAGAAATGTTTCATCCGACCGAGTGCATCACCCTGGGGAGCACCAGTGTTGTTTGTACCCAAGAAGGATGGGTCAGTGCGTATGTGCATTGACTACAGAGCCTTGAATGCAGTGACAGTGGAGAACAAATATCCATTGCCACGCATTGATGACCTGTTTGATCAACTCAGTGGAGCTAAGGTATTCTCGAAGATAGATCTGAGATCGGGATATCACCAAGTGAAGGTACGGAAGCAGGACATTCCGAAGACCGCATTCAGAACAAGATATGGGCAGTACGAGTTTTTGGTCATGCCATTTGGATTGACCAATGCTCCAGCGATCTTCATGGACTTGATGAATCGAGTCTTCCACCAGTACTTGGACCAGTTCGTGGTCGTCTTCATAGATGATATACTTGTCTATTCGAAGAGCCACGAGGAGCACGAGGAGCACCTGCGGATTGTTCTAGCGACTTTGAGGAGAGAGCAGTTATATGCTAAGCTCAGCAAATGTGAGTTCTTCTTGGACAGAGTTTCATTTCTTGGACATGTTGTTACAGGAGATGGTATTTCTGTTGATCCAGAGAAGATCTCAGCAGTTGAGACATGGCCTGTTCCTAAATCAGCAGCAGAGGTGAGGAGTTTCCTTGGACTTGCGGGATATTACCGACGATTCGTGGAAAACTTCTCAAGAATAGCGGCACCTATGACTCGTTTGACTTGTAAGGACCAAGAATTTATATGGACTGACGAGTGTCAAGCAGCCTTCGAAGAGTTGAAGAAGCGACTGACTACAGCACCAGTATTGACGATTCCGTCAGGATCAGGAGGATATGTGATCTACAGTGACGCATCAGGAAAAGGCTTAGGATGCGTATTGATGCAGCATGGCAAGGTGATTGCATATGCATCTAGGCAGTTACGAGTACATGAGAAGAATTATCCGACTCATGACTTGGAACTTGCAGCCGTTGTATTTGCCCTGAAGCTATGGAGACATTACTTATATGGGGAACGAGTGGAGATCTATACAGACCACAAAAGCCTCAAGTACGTCTTCACGCAGAAGGAGTTAAATATGAGGCAACGTCGATGGATCAAGTTGATGAAAGATTTCGAGATAGAGCTACATTATCATCCAGGCAAGGCTAACGTGGTAGCAGACGCGTTAAGCCGGAAGCCAGCAGCTTACTTCTTGACAGCACAGAGGGAACTATTGGAGGACTTGCAAGAGCTTGGCATTGAAGTTATACTACCCGGAGCAGATGGGACACTAGGCAACTTGCAAGTACAATCATCATTGGTAGAGAGGATTAAGGCATCTTTGCCTACAGATGCCAGATTCAGGAGACTAAAGGAAAGGACAGAGGCCGGAGAGCAGACAGGATTGCACATTCATGAGGATGGGACATTACGATGTGGTGATCGTCTTTATGTTCCAAATGGAGAGATTCGACAGGAGCTGATGGCAGAGGCTCATAGTTCGATTATTCTATTCATCCTGGAGGCACCAAGATGTATCGCGACTTACGACAGCACTTTTGGTGGCATGGAATGAAGAGAGAGATAGCTCGCTTTGTAGCTAAATGTCTGGTATGTCAATAAGTAAAGGCGGAGCACCAGAGGACAGCAGGATTATTGCAACCACTTCCGATTCCAGAGTGGAAGTGGGAGCACATCACTATGGACTTCGTCACGGGTTTTCCCAAGAGTCCAAATAGGAGAGATGCAGTGTGGGTAATAGTGGACCGACTCACCAAGTCAGCCCACTTTATACCTTTTAGAGTTGGTCAGTCTACAGAAGCTTTAGCTGACTTATATATGAGGCAGATCGTGAGATTGCACGGCATACCAGTCAGCATTATATCGGACAGAGATTCGCGCTTCACATCGCACTTTTGGAGGAGCATACATGAGAGTCTTGGTACTCGTCTGAAGTTCAGTACATCTTACCACCCGCAGACACATGGGCAGTCGGAGCGTACTATTCAGACCTTGGAGGACATGTTGAGGGCTTGCATGTTAGACTTCGGAGGATCATGGGAGGACCACCTACATCTTGTAGAGTTTTCTTACAACAATAGCTATCAAGCGAGTATTCAGATGGCTCCGTTTGAAGCATTGTATGGAAGACAATGTAGGTCTCCTGTGTGTTGGAGTGACGTGGGAGAACGTCAGATTTTGGGACCCGAGTTGGTGGTCAACACCGTAGAGACAGTCAAGAAGATTCAGGGACACTTGCGAGCAGCGCAAGACAGGCAGAAGCAGTGGGCAGACCTTCATAGTCGTCCCTTGGAGTTCAAAGAGGGCGATCACGTCTTCTTGAGGATATCACCGACCAGAGGCACCATCCGATTCGGAGGGCGCGGCAAGTTGAGTCCAAGGTATATTGGACCATTTGACGTGCTCGAGAGAGTTGGAGAGGTGGCATATCGACTTGCGCTACCACCTTCACTGGAGGGAGTACATGACGTATTCCATGTGTCGCATCTCAGGCGATATGTGGCAGACAGCAGTCATGTTCTCGACCATTCGAAGATCACCATTGGGCCGAGCTTGTCATACCAAGAGCAACCCGTGGGAATCCTTGATCATCGAGAGAAAGTGTTGAGGAACCAGTCTATTCCCTTGGTTCGCGTAGCATGGAGGCATGGCGCGCTAGGAGAATCAACTTGGGAGCGCGAGGACGACATGCGCAAGCATTTTCCGAACCTATTCGCGGACCAAGGTATGAATTTACATTGTTAATTTATATCTTATACCATCCTTGCATTCTATCGTGGCTTAATTTTAATTTCGAGGACGAAATTTTTACAAGTTGGGTAGAATGTAAAACCCCCTTCCTAGAAAATCGTATATACCCTTTATTTATTAATTATTAATTAAATTGTAGTAATTAGGTCTAAATAGGAGAAATAGATTTTTAATAATTTTTATTTTAGGTGTTCGGGCACTTAGATGATTTATGGGACCATCAGGAATTTTTCGGAATTTATTCCATGTAGGAGACCCCTTGAGCAGTTGCTAGCCTAATGGTGTGCATTATTCTAATCCATGAATTTTCTTATGAGTATATATATAATATATATGTATACACAAATATATATATGTATATATATATTTAGAAAGGAAAAGAAAAGGAAAGAAAGTAAAAGAAGTATTAAATAAGAAAGTAACTAATAATAATAATATAATAATAATACTAACATTACTAAACTACTATTCCTATTCCTTAGCAAATGCTATATTCCCACAGCAGCTAACTTGCTGCAATTTGCTCCATTCCTTAGCAAATGCCATTCTTTAACTACTTTCCTTAGCAAATTTGCTAAGACTACATTCCTTAACAATTTGTTCCCAGACCCGCCTAATAACTACTCTACCATCCTAGCAAATTTGCTTGCTGTGACCGCCCTTTAATATATGCCAGACCGCCCCACTTCAGCCATTTGTAAAAAACACAGACTCGACCCCCTTCACCCCGCGGCCGAACCCAAACACACCCTCTCTCTTCCTATCTTAAATATATATATATATATATATTTATCTCTCAAACCCTAACCTAAATCTCCAGACCTCCTCTTCCCATCTAGAGCCGTCACCGCAGCCAGAGAAGCCCCGCCAAGCCATCCAAACCATCCCGACGACTCCGACCTCGCGCACTGCGGATTCCCACACGAGGCACCTTCGCTCCGGAATTGTTTCCCGTCGACTCGCTCGACCAAACTCCGTTCCGTCTTCACCGATACGCTCACCCCTTAACCCTCTTCCATAGTCGTATTATAGTCAACCTCGGAAAACGTGTGCCCCTAGGTGAAAAACAGCGTCCAAAGTGGGCGGAGCAGACCCAATTCTGGGATCGCAGAAAACTGCGGTGACCACCCATATTGCCGAGTTCGTATCTCCCACCACAGAGATCCGAATTCGGTGATTCTTTTTGATACCTGTAGAACACTTGACCTAGTTTATTTTCTGTTAAACAACCCTAGATTATTAGTTGCTGTGGACGGAATTAAATTCGTCACAAAACTGCGCGAACCCACTTTTTCCAGATTTCCAAAAGTTGGAAAACGGAGCGCGCCCCGCCAAACGGGACCGCCCCGCCATATACCAAGTGTACCGAATGGTGCATGCAGCGTAACCGGACACGTGAAAATTCGTAGGGACTGATTCGGATGCGTGTGCGCGCCGGAATCAAGCCGTATCCGCGGACACACCCCGTGTCGCAATTTTTGTGGAACTCGCGAGTATTTTGTGCACGCTAGTCAGATTGCGACGAAACTTGCGCCACTGGACTCGTGGTAACGCGCTGGTCCTGTGAATCAATTTTCACGCAATTCTGAGACGGTTGACCAAATCGCCAATTGGCGGGCCCCACAGTTGACTTTTTGGACAAAATGGTGTTCGGCTCATCGGAATCCACAGTTGGACATACCGTTGGGTTCGTATTGACATTTAGAGTTGTTTGACCTATATTTTGTACCATTTAGAGACTGTTACCCTTGGCACGCTTTTCGGTGCAAAGTGGGCCACACGTGGACCCCACTTTTGCCCGAAATTACCGTTTTGCTCCTGTGTCCAAATTGGACGAAAGGGATGTGCTTTTTAGCTATTTTGCTCATTCTGGAAACGTTGGTGATGTTTATTTCAGCATCCGGAGACGTTTGTTCGGAGTCCTTAGTTCCAGGTTCTGTGTCCTTGACATTTGGGCGCGTACACTTTACAGCTTTCTTGTAAGGCAAGTATACCTTGCCATTGTACTGTTTTTACATTCCATATGAGGCATCCATATTTATTTTCTGTTTATTTAGTTCATTTATTTTAACTGCTTTATAAACTGCGCGTCCAAGGAAACTTGGGTGCAACGACGGTGTCGTCGTACTATGTTTTTATTTATGTATATGCATTGGACCTACTTTATGAGACTACCCCATTTTTCATGAGGCATTTATGTTTCATTGGCCATGACACTATTCTTACACGAGTGTGAGTCACATGTAGGACACGGACTTGCGTACTCGGCTGGCCACTGGTACGTATAGGTCGTACGACGGATAGGGATAACTGCCAATAGAAACTTTGCATGCTAGTAGACCTGGCGGTTATTAGAGGTTTATCATGTCATGGACATGACATGCTTAGAGCATTGGGTGGGGAGAACAACAAGTACCGCATTTGAGCTCCTTTGCACTTTTATCTATTGTGCGCCCGGATTCTCCGCCGGAGATACGGGTGGTGATGACCACTATATATTATATTATTATCAGGCGGGCCTCCGGCGTTCGAAAGTCGTCGTGCCTTTTTAGGCCCCTGGATCTCCAATAGAGAACCATGCCAAATCCCAGTTTTTCAGCCAGATAGCTCACTTGTGGGGAAAGGTGTTCTTAACTGCATTCACTTAGACGGTTAGGCGACCCCAATGGATGTTTATTTTCAGTACTTTATTGGCATGTGCTTTTTGTATCTTGTTACGTCCCTCTGAGGACCTGGTCCCTTTCCAGATATAGATGAGCAGGAGTACCCGCAGGGGTATGGACCTGGACCTGACGCTACCTATCAGTCTGAGGAGATCTTACCTTCTGATTATATGTGATTCATTTACAGCTGTTTAGAGATTCTAGTTGCTATTCTTTTCTAGACATTTATTCTTATATTAGAGTTTATTCTCTTCTCTCTTTAGTAGTTTATTATAGTCGATTTACAGTGGATTTGTTTCCATCCGACTATCACACTTTGAGATTACTATTTGAGACTGCTTCTTTGATATTCAGTTATTGATTTCCATTTATCTATTACTTGTGCTGTGGATGAGATATAGAACTGCGTGTGACTTGTTGTGACATATATTACCACTGTGGATTGGATATTCATGTACAGCGTACGTGTGTATATGGTTTCCATATATTGGAGTTCGTATACATACGGCTGACGTGTTACGTATTTCTAGTCATACGTATTTTGGGACTGGGGCGTGACATCGGTTCATTTTTTGATGTTTAGTCTGTCAACAGGTCAAGACTAAATATCAAAGACCGGCCAGACTACTTCAGCCTTTACCGATTCCGGAGTGGAAGTGGGACCATATTACTATAGACTTTATGATTGTCTTCATAGATCCTCGTTTGGCAGAGATGCTATATAGGTTATAGTGGATCGGCTCACGAAGGTTACTCACTTTCTTTCTTTCAGAGTGGGCCAGTCTACAGAGCAGTTAGATGAGATGTACATGAGGCAGATAGTCAGATTGCATGGCGTTCCAGTTAGTATAGTTTCTGATAGAGATTCACGATTCATGTCTTATTTCTAGCAGAGCCTACAGTAGAGTCTGGGTACTAGGTTGATATTCAGTTCAGCCTACCATCCGCAGATAGACGGACAGTCGGAGCATACTATTCAGACTTTTGAGGATATACTTCGAGCTTGTACACTTAACTTTGGGGGATCTTGAGAGGATCACTTGTATTTAGTAGATTTCTCCTATAACAACAGCTTTCGGGCAATCATTCAGATGGTACCCTTTGAGGCTTTGTATGGTAGGAGATGTATATCACCATTATCTTTGGATGACAATGGAGATAGGCAGATGCTTGGTCCAGAGATAATTGTTAAGTCGGTTGGAGTGATCAGGCAGATCAGAGAGAATCTTAGAGTGGCTCATGATCGTCAGCATCATTGGGCAAATTAGCACCGTCGTCATCTTGAGTTCTCTATCGATGACATTATATTTCTGAGAATTTTGCCTATCCATGGAGTTATCAGATTTGAAGTACGGGAGAAGCTTAGTCAAAGATATATTGGACCGATCGATATTCTCGAGCGAGTTGGAGATGTATCATATCGTCAAGCTCTTCCACCATCGCTCAATGAGGTACATAACGTCTTTCACTTTTCTCAGTTATGCTGGTATATTCCAGAACCGAGCCATATCCTAGATTATTCGGAGTTAGTCGTTGGTACCGACCTATCGTATGAGGAGAGGACTGTGTCTATTTTGGACCAGAGGGAGAAGGTTCTCAAGAACCGAACTATCAGATTAGTTCATGTTGCTTGGGGGCATCACTCACTGGATGAGTCAACGTGGGAGCACAAGGACGATATGCGTACTCGTTATCCATTTCTTTTCGACTTGGGAGGTATACTTATTCGTATGTGATTGATTGTTAGCTTATCTGTTATGTCTGTTATTGTTTCTTTTCTGATTTATTGTTGTTGCCCATGAAATTTTATGCTCACATGAGTTTCCTGCTTGTTATAGTTTCGTGCTTGCTTTCTTGGATTTTCTTGTTAGTTGATTTTGGATCCTTATGAAAATTTTGAGGACAAAATTTTCCAAAGGAGGGGAGAGTTGTGAGAATCGTCTCACAGTATTCGTATTTTATATGGATATATTTTTCTTGTGCTATTTATTATATTTTATTGGTTCTCGAGAAAGCTCAAAAATTCTCAAAATTAAAACTTTACTACATGTCCGGTATACCGACGGTATACTACAGTATACCGATGGTATATTGTTTGGCAGATATTTGTTTTACTTTTTGAGATATTTTTAATAATTTCTCTATAAATAGTACTCGAGTTCATTTTATTTATACTCGAGTTTATTTTATTTATTTATTTCTCTTTCTTTCTATTCACTTCTTTATTTCTCTCTCGAGCTTGGAGCTTGGTCTTGAGACCTGGAGTGTAATTTCTGAACCCCTTCTTTGTGGTAGACAAGAATGTTTAGGCTGGAAGCTCGTTTTAGGCAAGTACACTTTGTCAATTTTGTGAACATCTTTTCCTTTCTGTTATTTTACTTTCTTGGAGCTTTGGTTGTTACTTTTTAGCTAGACATGCTTTACTATAGTTGTTCATATCGTTATTTCTAGCCTAGTAACCATTTCTGTTTTGATTTCTAGTATAATCTTGTTTCGTCCCTTTTTTGTAACTCGGTAACGAAAATGGTACCAGAGTTGTGACCGTGAGAATTAGTCCATATTGTGATATAATACTTACCCTAGACTTGACTTCTTGTTAGACTTGGTTCTTGTAATTGTCGAGATTTGATTTGGGTCTTGAAAATCAGACTTGACTCTAATCATGTTTATTCTTGGAAGCCGGCAAACTGACGGTATACTACTGTATACAGACGATATACCGATTTTGACCTACTTGAATTTTTAGATTTTTTTGTGAACCCTATCGGCATACCGATGGTGTACTACAATGTATCAACGATATACCGATCCTTGTCGACATTGTTAACCAACTTTAGGATATTTGTCTTGGCCGGCATAACGACGGTATACTGTAGTATACCGACGGTATACCGATTTGTGGAACTTTGTTTTTCAGAACCTTTCTTGCCTACTTGGAAAGGCATACCTGTCACTACTATATTTTCTAAAAAAGGATATTTTAGTCATTTTATAATTAATTAAATATTATGCATGTTAAATTTTATTTATTGTATTATTTATTTATTATTAACAGGTTATATTTATTTTTGGACTTGTGTTAGTGGACCAACTAGTTTAGTTTAGACTCATGGACCAACATTTAATTCTAGTTAGAATTGAGCCAAATAATTAGAAGCCCAATTATTAGGAGGATGATTAATTATGGTAAACCTATTAGACTAGAAGCTTCCCTCCTTAATTAATTTCTTCATGAGAGGCCCCAAGGGATATTTTAGACTTTACATAGTAGCTTGAGGGAGGGGGCAAGTGAGGCCTATATAAAGGGGATGAAAACTTTCTTTCTCTTCATTTTCATTCCAAATCTAGATCTAGAAAATTCTCTCAACCAAATCCCTACCAAATTTTCACCCAATTGTTTCCCAAATCATAATTGGAGGCTATTAGAGCATGGATCTATAAGAAGGAAGCATGGATCTAAAAAGAGGAGCAAGGATCTACAAGTTGAAGGCCAATTTTACCAATTTTGGAGATTTTATTAGGAATCCATCTCCCAATAGATATAATTTAGTTTTTCCCCTTAAATTAGGTTCTAAATCTGAGAATTAACCATGAAAAATTGACCTATATGTATAGGCTACCCATAAGATTTGGTTTTATGTTCATAGGAGGCCTATTGAGACAGTTATGGTACTTTTTGTGTCAATTTTAGGGAAATTTCGAGATTGATATTTGTTATGTGTGTCAATTGGTCCTATAGATCAATTTGGCATATGCTTGTATGTTTGGGGCTAGTGTCGTATCCACAATTGGGTACGTGTAGGTCATATCCCATCAATTTGGTGGTACGTTTTGATTTGGGGGTTTTTCCTCCGACACGGGACTTTGAGCATGTCACATTTTAACACGGACACGTAAATTTGTATTTGACTCTTTGTATTGTTCATAAATAATATATATGACTTGTTCGTATCCTTTGGGATAAGTTTGGATGTGTGGTGGACTCGTGTCGCATGCGTATCCTAGATCTAGTGGGATACGGGGTGATACGATCCATGTGGGTGCAATTTAATTGTAGATCTAATTTTTTGTGTTCTTATTTCATGGAGAAGTGTAATTATATATATGAATATATATATAATATTGTGTATATATATTTATGTAATATTGTGTCTTAGATCTATGTATCTATGTATATATTTTATGTGTATATCTTGTATGTAGCTATTCTTATATATGTATAAATATATTTATATATGGTATCATGTATAGATATGTATATGTAAATAGATAATAATTGTAGTTATATTGTGTATATATATTTATGTAATATTGTGTCTTAGATCTATGTACCTATATTTATACTATATGTGTATAATTATTATGGTGCTATTTTTCTACATGTAGATATACATTTATAAGTGGTAGTATATGTATATATAATATAGTAGATATATTTATATGTGGTTATATATATAGTTATATTATATATTGTTATGTATTTATATAGTGTATGATTTCATATACGTATATATATATATATATATATATATATATATATATATATATATATATATATATATATATATATATATATATATATATATATATATATATTACTATGTATGTGTGTGTATGTTACATATAGTTATTATGTACATATATATGTATGGGTGTATGTTTATTCATTAGTAGTAATTATATGTGTATATTTAGTAAATATATTTATTTGTTATATATATATATATATATATATATTATATATATGTCTTGTTATATATATATTATGGAACAGGAGCTACAGCGACAGATTGCAGCATCGCAACAGCAGCAATAGCACACAACACCAACAGGAGGAGAAACATCGACAGCAGTTGGAGACAGTTGCAGAAAACTATCGCTGAAACAGCAGCAATAATACAGCAGCAGAAGAAACAGCGACAACAGCCAGCGACAGTTGCGGAAAAGTGTCGCTGAAACAATAGCGTATCAATAGCGTATCAGGAGCTTTAGTGACATTTTTTAGCGACAATGCAGAAAACTGTCACTAAAACAGCAGTGTATCAGTATGAACAGTAGCTTCTGCGACAGTAGACAGGGGCTTTTAATAACAGTTTGGCATTTTTTAATATATTAGATATTTATATATATATAGATATATATATATATGTATATATATATGGTAATTAATATATACGTATATATGTTCATAATTTTCTAATTGTATTTTAGTATACTATATGTATAATATATTTAGTTATAGAATATAATATTATTGGAATGATTAGTATATTTTAGTTATCTATTGTTATGTGTATCTTTAGTTATATATATTATATATTTGTAGGTATGTATGTATGTACGTATATATGTATTAGTATTTAGTGTGTAGTTGGTAGTTAGTTTTTATTCTATTTAGGACTTACTAGAAGTTATATTGGATTGATATATGTATACATATAGTTATTGATGAATAGTTAGTATATATATATATATGAAGTTTTCGTAATTACCTTGAGATACCAAGGTAAGTATCAAGAGATACCAAGGTATGAGTAGTAGGAATTGGCATAGTAATAGGATAGTTATAAACTAATTATGGGTTGGTATTAAGGTGACTAAAATAAGGTATATAGTATTGTATAAATATTAAATGCATGCTAGCTTATAATTATTATTGGGTAGTTAGTATAAATAAGGTTTTGAATTTACCTTGAGATACCAAGGTAAGTATCAAGGTATTAGAGAATAATCAAGGTATTGGGTTTAGGTATCAAGATAGAAGTTTAGTGTTGCGATACCAAGTTGGTTCAAAACCAAGGTATCTATTTAGCATGTGTAAATTAGGATTTATATAATATTGCTTTATTATAGATATGTGATATTTACCTATTATTTGCGTATCCTGAGATACGCTATCTTAGTATCCTAAGTTGTAGCTTGTTGACCTAGATTCATAGTGTATGAACCCAATATCATTGAGATAGACTCATGCAACCTAGAAATAGGTAGTTGACCATAATTGACCATCGTTGACCATAGTTGACCGGTTTGACTTAGAGTTGACCTAGTTTGACTTTTGACTTAGAATTGACTTGTTGACCTAGAAGTTGACTAGTTTAACTTATTCTCATTCCAGAACCTTGTATTAATGCAATATTCCATATATAGGTCTGTGTGGCACCAGTTCGGACACATTTTGACATTTATTGCTCTGGACCACAGACGAGTACATTCTCTGATAGTTTTTCATTTATGATATTCTCTATGTTCATTGTATCTAGTATAGATATCCATGTTTCTTAATACGATGGTTACACGGATTGGTATATCCGGATCTCGTCATGCGATATATTTCTTGTATATGGTGTATCTTGTGCAAGTCTTGTTTATTTGATTATCTTGTGCATGTACAGACACAGATTCTCGAAAAGAGTCGCTATCTTCTTGGGGAATCCCGTGCAATAACATACCATGGTTGGATCCACTATACCAGTCGGGGTTGGGGAGTATGTAGTATAGATATATGATCATACCCTCCTTGTGCAAGTCTTGTTCCTTATGAGTGTTGATCATAAACCACACATATGATTAACCCGGCCATTTACTCTTGTGCAAGTTCCCAAGCCGATCATATGTTAAACCTGGTACTCACTCACTTAGTCATTAGTATTCTGGTTTATTGCTATATTCTTCATTCTTGTATTTATTTTCAGTATTGCCTTTATTGTGTATCTCTTGTACATGTATATGCATCTTGTATATTCACATCTATTTACTGTTACATAGTTTATATCATTGATTAGAACTGCTGTTAGATATGTACTTCGTTCCATTCCTGACTGGAAAATATTTTTTAGAGGATCCGAGAGATTGGTGTCCGACATACTATGGACTTTGACTTATAGATGGTGCAGACTTGGATCCACTAGTTCTGGAGTGATTGCCAGGAGGTTTATCCAGATCACTAGTTTTTCATAATTAGTTTCTTTAGCATTTTGGTTTCGGATTTGTTTTCGGCTTATAGATGAGATTGGATATTGTTTCTATTATTATTATTTATATATTGAATGGATAGTTATGTTAGACTTCCTTCATATCTTCTCGTGCTTTAGATTGTGATTGAGTTTTATGTGAGCTATTGTTGGCAAACTTTATATTATTGTGAGATTTTAGATAGTATAGTAGACCAAGGCAGCATTCAACCGCCGATTCTGCGGCGTAGGCTAGGCGTTGTTTCTGACTTGCAACCCTACATCGGGTGCGGGTCATAACACATTTTTAGTGGTGGCCCATGCAGGTCAGGCTTCACAAGTTTTGCGATGTCGTGGTAGTGCGACAACTTAGTTGTTCTACTGTGAGCCTGCGATAGGATATAGGATATAAGATATTAGGATGTGAGAGGATACTCAATCACAAATTTTTTGAGAGATTCCTGGGATGACCCTTGAGAATCTTATTACAATTCCCATTTCAAATTATTTCCTTATTCCCGTCCGCTCTCACTTGTTGTCGTCAAAATTAATTCTTGGTGATCGATTGTTGAATTTGATTCTTGGTGATCGGATGAATCAAAATTCTTGGTGTTCGTTATTAGTTTGATTTTATATGGAGAGAAATTTTATAGACTAAGTTACGGTATCATCTGATGACATATGTTGATAAGAACAGAGGAAAGGGTGAAACGTCTGCTTTGGTTATGGAGCATAGAGTTTATCGCAGCCATATTAGCTGGCGTGGCAAAAATGTAGGGACCTGACTTTGGATGTATATATCTTAGTTATGAAATTTAGAATTTCTTGCAGCTATACTAGTTGGCACAGCGAGGATTCTAGACGACATGATTATAGAGGTGCATACCTAAGTTATGGGATCTACGTTTATCGCAGCTATGCTTACTGGCATGGTAAGGATTCTGAGTGTCATGATTTCGGACATACGTCTATGATTATTAGATTGTATCTTAAATTATTTCTTAAAGTATCATCTCAATACTTATTTATTTCTATTATTTCAGGACTTTATTATATTATTCCTTAGCTTAGCAGTAGAGATACCTTCAGTTCTCTAGTTCCTTATATAGCTTATTTCTATTAGAGTTCTTGTTAGTATGATAATTGGGAGTTGCAATTAGGTCTGTGTCTTGAGTATTAATATTGACTATTGAGAGTGTGACTTATGAGTCTGTAAGTGGTTCTTGGTTAGGCATGTGAGCAATAGGCATAAATCTAGGGATAACCCATAGCATAGTACTTTGTAGCACTAATTCTATGATGGGTGTAATTATAAGTTAGTAGTTACTATAGGTAGAAGAGGGAGTAGAGAATATCAGTAGTGGTTATATGAGTTAGTATCAAAGTCAGCATACCAGTTTAGGATAATCATGAATTCATGTAGTTGGGTGATCCATGTAAACAATTAAGTATCAAGGAAATTGTGTTAAAAATCAATGGAGTATGATATTCAAATTGGTGGTTGATACTTGGGTGTGTCAAGAGTATAGATATGTATATGCATCAAGAGTATTAATGAGTGTGCCATAGTGGAAGGGTACCCATAAGCGTATGGGAGAGCGTGAGAGAATAATAATACATTATGCTAAAGTAGTAAGACTTGTGTTAAGATAAAGTAAAGCATTAATATGAGTGGATAGAAGTGTACCAGTATATGACTAGTAATGAGTATCTCACCTAATATTGAGGCTAGTGATGTGTTGGAAGCAATAGATGGAAGAAGTATCAAAAAATTGTGTGCAGGATGCACAGTGGGTGGTAAGTGTCAGTGTGGAAGTTCATGAGTATCAGAAAGTGAAAGATTGAGTGTTAATATTATGTCAGGGGTTAGAAAATATCAAGATTGGTTATAGAAGATATATAGTGCATCACTGATTTGCATATCCATCTGTAAGGTTTAAGGAGAGATACATATACATCAATAGAGATATGGAATCATATGTCGACCTTTGAGAGTGAAGTAAAATGTGTGTATTATAGAAGTTAATAACTAGTGCATTGGATGCAAGTGATCATGAATTCTAGTGAGTATTATGAGGTGATCTAATGATAAAGCTAGTGTCCTAGAACTATAAGGACATATGTTTTGTAGTTAGGAAACTAGTGTTACTATATCAAGAGTGCTAGTGTTTCTATATCAGGGATTAGTTGAGTAATGTGCTAGTAACAATAAGTACCTTGTGTGATGATATTTGGATTGGTGTATCAGTTAATATGGATAAAAAATTATTTGGAAGTAATAGTGCAAGTAATCCAAGCAGTAGAAGAGGGAGACAATATATATATATATATATATATATAGAAATAAGTAAGTATGGTACCTTGCTAAATTTGATTATAGAGGTCATATGTATCAGGGAATTGTATGAGGGGTATAAGAATACCAGTGAGATATCATGGTGTTGTAATGGCTAGAAGATAATTGTGTATTTATTATGATACTAATGTACATATGAGAACTTTAAGATGATTAACAAATGTTAAAGGATGAGTTACGCAAAGTATCAGATAGAAAGAGATACCCAAGTAACAAGAGACGGAGTACCTCAAGTATTATGGAAGTTGAGGCAAGTAATTTTAGTATAATAATATAGAGGAGAGACACGAGTAAATTGGTATGAGAATGTCATCTAAAAAATATATATGAGAGCTGATGCCTTGTGTAGACAGTAACAAGATTTAAGTAAGGCATCCTATAGGGAGTGATAAGTTGGACGAGGGTGTGCAAATAAAACATATGATTGAAAAGGTATACAAGTATTCCTTGCAAGAGAATAATTAAGAAATTTTGGTGATTAAAACAGAACAAGGGGTAGTATCTTAGCAGTATTTTGTATAGTATCCTAGGTAGCAAGTGCCAGTGAGTTAAGCATGTCCATGACCTAGAATTAGAGTATATCACTAGTATTTGGTAACCCTCAGTATTAAAAATATCTTGACAAGGTTGAAGATTAATAGTGTGTGATGGAATAGGCCACATGTGGCATAGCAGATTATCCTGCACCAGTAGAGGGAGACACCTCAGCAGGACAGAGACTGAATTTCATCATAGTTAGAGACTATATCTAAGTATAATTTCTCTTTCAGTAGAATGATATGATTGTATGTTATATACTATTTTAGACTATAATTGGTGGGGTTTGACCATGATAAGATTTGTATGAATAGGATATGACTGGCCTAAGAGAGAGGGGTGAGAGTTTTAATTTTTAAGACAAAATTCTTCTAAGGGGGGGTAGATTTGTCACTACCATATTTTCTAGAAAAGAATATTTTAGTCATTTTATAATTAATTAAATATTATGCATGTTAAATTTTATTTATTATATTATTTATTTATTATTAGCAGGTTAGATTTATTTATTATTAGCAGGTGATACATATTGATTTGGAGGATTTTCCTCCGACACGGGACTTTGAGCATGTCACATTTTGACACGGATACGTAGATTTGTATTTGACTCTTTGTATTATTCATAAATAATATATATGACTTGTTCGTGTCCTTCGGGGTACATTTGAATGTGTGGTGGACTCGTGTCGCATGTGTATCCTAGATCTAGTAGGATATGGGATGATACGGTCCATGTGGGTGCAATTTAATTGTAGATATAATTTTTATATTCTTATTTCATGGAGAAGTGTAATTATATATATGTATATATATATATATATATATATATATATATATATATAATATTGTGTATATATATTTATGTAATATTGTATCTTAGATCTATATATCTACGTATATATTATATGTGTATATATTGTATGTAGCTATTATTATATATGTATATATATTTATATATGGTAGCATGTATAGATATGTATATGTAAATAGATAATTATTGTAGTTATATTGTGTATATATATTTATGTAATGTTGTGTCTTAGATCTACGTACCTATGTATATACTATATGTGTATAATTATTATATAGCTATTTTTCTACATGAAGATATATATTTATAAGTGGTAGTATATGTATATATAATATAGTAGATATATTTATATGTGGTTATATATATAGTTATATTATATATTGTTATATATTTATATAGTGTATGATTTTATATATATATATATATATTACTATGTATGTGTGTGTATGTTACATATAGTTATTATGTACATATATATGTATGGGTGTATGTATATTCATTAGTAGTAATTATATGTGTATATTTATTAAATATATTTATGTGTTATATATATATGTCTTGTTATAAATATATTATAGAGCAGGAGCTACAGCGATAGATTGCAGCATCGCAACAACAGCAATAGCACACAACAGCAGCAGCAGGAGAAACAACGACAGCAGTTGGCGATAGTTGTAGAAAACTGTCACTGAAACAACAGCAATAACACAGCAGCAGAAAAAACAGCGACAGCAGCCAGCGACAGTTACAGAAACTGTCGCTGAAACAACAGCATATCAATAGCGTATTAGGAGCTTTAGTGACAATTTTTAGCGACAGTGCAAAAAACTATCACTAAAATAGCAGTGTATCAGTATTAACAGTAGCTTCTGCGACAGTATACAGGGGCTTTTAATAACAGTTTGGCATTTTTTAATATATTAGATATTTATATATTTATAGATATATATGTATATATATATGGTAATTAATATATACGTATATATGTTCCTAATTTTTTAATTGTGTTTTAGTATACTATATGTATAATATATTTAGTTGTAGCATATAATATTATTGGAATAGTTAGTATATTTTAGTTATCTATTATTATGAGTATCTTTAGTTATATATATTATATATTTGTAGGTATGTATTTATGTATGTATATATGTATTAGTATTTAATGTATAGTTGGTAGTTAGTATTTATTCTATTTAGTACATACTAGAAGTTATATTGGATTGATATATGTATACATATAGTTATTGATGAATAGTTAGTATATATATATATATATATATATATATATATATATATATATATATATATGAAGTTTTGGCAATTACCTTGAGATACCAAGGTAAGTATCAAGAGATACCAAGGTATGAGTAGTAGGTATTGGCATAGTAATAGGATAGTTATAAACTAATTATGGGTTGGTATTAAGGTGACTAAAATAAGGTATATAGTATTGTATAAATATTAAATGCATGGTAGCTTATAATTATTGGTGGGTAGTTAGTATAAATAAGGTTTTGAATTTACCTTGAGATACCAAGGTAAGTATCAAGGTATTGGAGAATAATCAAGGTATTGGGTTTAGGTATCAAGATAGAGGTTTAGTGTTGCGATACCAAGTTGGTTCAAAACTAAGGTATCTATTTAGCATGTGTAAATTAGGATTTATATAATATTGCTTTATTATAGATATGTGATATTTACCTATTGTTTGCGTATCCTGAGATACGCTATCTTAGTATCCTAAGTTGTAGCTTGTTGACCTAGATTTATATTGACCTAGATTCATAGTGTATGAACCCAATATCATTGAGATAGACTCATGCAACCTAGAAATAGGTAGTTGACCATAATTGACTATAGTTGACCGGTTTAACTTAGAGTTAACCTAGTTTGACTTTTGACTTAGAATTGACTTGTTGACCTAGAAATTGACTAGTTTAACTTATTCTCATTCCAGAACCTTATATTAATGCAATATTCCATATATATGTCTGTGTGGCACCAGTTCGGACACATTTTAATATTTATTGCTCTGGACCGCAGGCGAGTATATTCTCTAATAGTTTCTCATTTATGATATCCTCTATGTTAATTATATCTAGTGTAGATATCCATGTTTTTTGACACGATAGTTACACAGATTGGTATATCCGAATCTTGTCATGCGTTGTTATTCCTTGTATATGGTGTATCTTTTGCAAGTCTTGTTTCATTGATTATCTTGTGCATGTACAGACACTGATTCCCGGAAAGTGTCGCTATCTTCTTGGGGAATCTCGTGCCATAGCATACCATGGTTGGATCCACTATACCAGTCGGGGTTGGGGAGTATGTAGTGTAGATATATAATCATACCCTCCTTGTGTAAGTCTTGTTCCTTGTGAGTGTTGATCATACACCGCACGTATGATTAACCAGGCCATTTACTCTTGTGCAAGTTCCCAAGCCGATCACATGTTAAAGCTGGTACTCACTCACTTAGTCATTAGTATTCTTGTTCATTGCCATATTGTTCATTCTTGTATTTATTTTCAGTATTGCCTTTATTGTGTATCTCTTGTACATGTATATACATCTTGTATATTCACATCTATTTACTGTTACATAGTTTATATCATTGATTAGAATTGCTGTTAGAAATGTACTTTGCTCTATTTCTGACTGGAAAATATTTTTTAGAGGATCCGAGAGATTGGTGTCTGACATACTATGGACTTCGACTTATAGATGGTGCAGACTTGGATCCACTAGATCTGGAGTGATTGCCGGGAGGTTTATCCGGATCACTATTTTTCCATAGTTAGTTTCTTTAGCATTTTGGTACCGGATTTATTTTCGGCTTATAGATGAGATTGGATATTGTTTCTATTATTATTTATATATTGAATGATAGTTATATTAGACTTCCTTCATATCTTCTCGTGCTTTAGATTGTGATTGAGTTTTGTGTGAGCTATCGTTGGCAAACTTTATATTATTATGAGATTTTAGATAGTATAGTAGACCAAGACAGCGTTCTACCACCGATTCTGTGGCATAGGTTGGGCGTTATTTTCGACTTGCATCCCTAAATCGGGTGCAGGTCGTGACAATACCGATAGTATACTATATTATACCTACGGTATATCGAATTGTTGGAATCTAGAACATGCTATATTTTTCCTATCTTTGGACCGATATACCGATGGTATACTGGACTTTACCAATGGTATACTGATCGTGCTATTTCTTTAGAAATTTTTAGTTTTTTGTGATTTTATTTTAATTCTTCTGACTTTTGCTTGGACATGCGATGACCTGACCTGATTAGACATTAACTTACATGGCTTCAGATGACTTGACTTGACTTGGCTTTACTCGGTTTTACCAGGCTTTTTTTGGCTACACGTGATAACGTGATTGACTGGACTTGACTTGGCATAACTTTACATAGCTTCACCGGACATGGCTTGACTTGGTTTTACTTGGCTTCATTTGGATGGACATGGCTTGACTGGGTTGTACATGGCTTTACCTGGCTTTACTTGGTTTTACATGGCTTGGTTATTGTCGTGGCTTACATGAGTCTATTTGTGCAATATATATTAAAACTTGTTTATGTTACTATTAGAACTTGTTTTGTTGCATCATGCCTAGGATGGATTATGTGGAATGCCACACCCAAATTCAAACAAGAAAAATCTAGGGATTAATAACTAGAGATTCATGTAGTATATGGCTAGGGATTTTTCTAGATTGCATGTAGTCCCGGTTATTCATACAGTTATCTTGTGGAGTATCCAGTGGTTTTTATTGAGAAGTATCTTGAGGAGTATCTGGTGCTGGTCTGTGCGTATGGATATCCCGAATAAACTGTAGGGGCATGCGATCAGAAGTAACTTTAGTATCGCGTTGCAATGAAATGATTAGTAATTAGGACTATGATAACCCTAGTTAGTTAAAGTATCAAACCGTACTTATATGGTTTGTTGTAATTTATGGATGATGGTTAGTATAGGCTTTGCATGATCATACCTATATTTACTGCACTTGTTATTCTATTTTGCTTATCAGTTTAGGATATGTCTTATTGCAGGTGTCACGCCCCAGTCCCAAAAATACGTAGGACTAGGACACGTAAGCATGCCAGCCGCATGAATATGGCAACTCCAATATATGGAAACCAAATCCACACGTACGCTGTAATATGAAAATCAATCCACAAGTGGTATAAACATATGTCACAAGTCATAGGGTACAATCTAAATCTCATCCACAGAAAATCAATATAAATAAATAACCAACATCTAGATAACTAGATCTCAATAAGAAGTATCTAAAGATGATAGTTGGATGGAAACAAATCCACTACCAACTCGAATGTAAGAGCAAATATTAAAGTAAGTACAACACAACAACACCATATAAGAACACCATCTAGCAATCACGGCTCGAAGAGAGGACATCCACGAAACATATATATAGCCATCCGATCTGTGCTCCTGCAAATACTCAAGAATAGATACACCTGGCAGAGGACCAGGTCCTCAGAGGGACGTAACAAGATACAGAAAATACGAGCCAATTTGAGTACAGTAAACATGCATATAATTTGAAAATAAATAAGTACGCTGTACAAGACAATCTATATGAATGCAAGTGAGGACAACTTTTCGACGTATGGGCAAGGGTAGTCTACTCGATCTAAGCCTCACAACTCACACACCCGTCTAGAACATCAGAAATCGACATACCTCTGGGGTAGCGACCAGCGCGACTCTACAGAAATCGACATACCTCTGGGGTAGCGACCAGCGCGACACACGCCCGTAGTGCGAACTATATACTACGGTTTACCAGAGTGGTTAAAAGCCCATACGCCTAATGATTGTCCTCTCATGATACTAAGTGCCATGTGTGTGTCAACATATCTAATATATAGTAATGACTGAAAGAAAAACTACTCATGCAAGAACTATACAGAGATGAAATAAATAAACAGAAATATAAATAGCATGCAAAGTACTGTAAACAATTTGGCAAGGTATCTTACCTGGCAAGAAGCTGCAAAATGTAGTGTCCCAATGTCAACACCAAGAGTCAGAAGCTACGGCCTCAGAATGAACGTCCCCGGATGCTGAAATAAACATCACCAACGTTCCCTGAATGAGCAAAATAGCTAAAAAGCACATCCCTTTCGTCCAATTTGGACACAAGGGCAAAATGGTAATTTCGGGTAAAAGTGGGGTCCACATGTGGCCCACTTCGCACCGAAAAGCGTGCCAAGGGTAACAGTCTCTAAATGGGACAAACTATAGGTCAAACAACTCTAAATGTCAATACGAACCCAACGGTATGTCCAAATGTGGATTCCGATGAGTCGAACACAATTTTGTCCAAAAAGTCAACTGTGGGGCCCGCCAATTGGCGATTTGGTCAACCGTTTCAGAATTGCGTGAAAATTGGGTCACAGGACCAGCGCGTTACCACGAGTCCAGTGGCACAAGTTTCGTCACAATCTGACAAGCGTGCACAAAATACGTGCGAGTTCCACAAAAGTTGCGACACGGTGTGTGTCCGCGGATACGGCCTGATTCCGGCGCACACACGCTTCCGAATCAGTGCCCACGAATTTTCACGTGTCCAGTTATACTGCGTACACCATTCAGTACACTTGGCACACGGCGGGGCGGTCCCGTTTGGCGGGGCGCGCTCCATTTTCCAACTTTTGGAAATCTGGAAAAAGTGGGTGTGCGCAGTTTTGTGGCGAATATAATTATGTCCACAGCAACTAATAGCATAGGGTTATTTAACAGAAAATAAACTAGGTCAGGTATTCTACAGGTATCAAAAAGAATCACCGAATTCGGATCTCTGTGGTGGGAGATACGAACTCGGCAATATGGGTGGTCATTCTGGAATTCTGCGATTTCAGAATTCTGTCCGTGCCAACTTGGGCGCTGTTTTTCACCTAGGAGCACACATTTTACGAGGTTGGCTATAAAACAAATATGGAAGAGGGTTAAGGGTTGATCATACCTATGAAAACGGAACAGCGTTTGGTTGAGCGAGTCGACGGAAAATCACTCCGGAGCAAAGGTGATTCGAGTGGGATTCTGCAGGGTGCGAGGTCGGAGTCGACGGGATGGTTGGATGGCTTGGCGGGGCTTCTCTGGCTGCGGTGACGGCTCTAGATGGGAAGAGGAGGTCTGGAAATTTAGGTTAGGGTTTTTAGAGCTAACTATATATATATATATATATATTAATATAGGAAGAAAAAGAGGGGGCGGACGGGTTCCGCGGATGAAGGGTCGGGTCTTTGGCAAGTTGGCTGAAGGCTCTGGTCTTAGTATTGTAGCACTTTGCTAGGAATTAAGTGGCGGTCAAATGACAAGTGGGCGGTCAAATGACAAGTGCTGTAGAGGAACTTTAGCAAAATGCTAAAGTTGCTGATAGAAGAGTGGTTATTAATATTATTAATAATATTATTATTATTAGTTCTTATTTAATTAATCTTTTACTTTCTTATCTTTTCTTTTCTAAATATATATACATATATATATATATTTGTGTATACATATATATTATATATATATTCTTATAAGAAAATTTATAGATTAGGGTAATGCACATCATTAGGCTAGCAACTGCTCAAGGGTTCTCCTACCGGAAATAAATTCCTAAAAAATTCCTGATGGTCCCATAAGTCCTCTAAGTGTCCGAACACCTAACATAAAAATTATTAAAAATCTATTTCTCCTATTTAGCTCTAATTACTACAATTTAATTAATAATTAATAAATAAAAGGTATATACGATTTTCTAGGAAGGGGGTTTTACATTCTACCCAACTTATAAAAATTTCGTCCTCGAAATTAAGATTAAGTCACGATAGGATGTCAAGGATGGTATAAGATTTGCATTGTTTAAAATGCAAGGGTAGGTTTAAAGGGGTGGGCAATGTTGCGTATTGCACATCCCGAAAAAAAAATCATGGGAAAAAATCCACATGAGCGAAAAATAGGTTTCTTCATGTGTCATGACCAACGGTGTGGACACCTAAATGCTCCTTTGCATGAAAGCGCCCAACAATTGGAAAATTGTACAAAGATGAGAATTGGGTGAGAGGCTCACAATCTACCGAACTTAAATTTTTTTCCATCTACCACCTAAGGCCATACATCTAGAAAACTATTGCTCAAATTATTAAATCATGATTTTTTAATCCTCAAAGGTTTAACACCAAACATATCACCTATGATATGCCCTTAACCAATTATAAAAGAGAGTCACTAAGTCATGTGTTTAGCCTTATGGGGTATGGCTAGTACTATCAGTGTCAACTTATACCAGCACGAGGTTTCGTCTTTCCGAAATAGGGGAAGACGGAGAGAAATAATAAAGAACTCAAGGTGAAGGTGACAGAATACAAGTACGAGGTTCAAAGAGATTAAAGAATCGAAAAGAGAGTTGTCAGGACAGTTGTGGATTGAAATCCTATTTTTGGTAATTTCTTATTTACATGCTCGTATCAGTACAGTTATGTAACCGATACGATGTGTCAGACATATCTAGGGGCAAGTATATCTGTCTACTACCATATATCTCAATCCACGTAAAGTAGTAATGCGAAGAGCGAACCAAGCGCACTAAGGTTAGCTAGACCTTAATACACCGATTCTGATTAGGCAATTGTATCATTGTGTGCAACCAATAATACATATGCCATGAGCAAGCTCGATGAAAGAATAAGCTTGCAAAAACTAGGCTATAATAGCAGCATAAATCAAGGTAGTACAACAAACATAAATACGCTGGATTATGATGAAAGAAGGTACAAATTAATTCAAGTTTGCAGAAGCAAAAACAACATAAGCAATAATAATAAAAGATTCTACAATCTCTACAGTTATCATACAAATTCTTTGTCTAGGTCGATATTTGACAAAGCAGGGGTATGGCTTCTAAGCTCTACAGTCTGAGAAAAACAATGTCGTCCTAAGCTAGCATACACATCTAAATGTCATTCATTCACACTTCAATAATAATAAGGCAAAAGACTATGTGATACTATGTTGTGAGGTATACTACCCAACTTATAACAATAAACTAGTACTGTAATTGTCTTAAGGATACCGTAGAAATTCTTGTTAAGGTTTACGAGAAGGGTCTTGGTACTTATTAGGGTATCCTCTATGCTAGGGTCAAATATTATGGTAAAATTTCTAACTAACTCTAGTAGCATCTATACTACTCTCAAGTCTTCACAATACATAAAGGGGTAATGATAAACCAATCTATAGATAAGGAATTCTACGGTTCACTTAATTATTCTAAACTTAGTGGTGTGTCTATATTCTCGTTGTATTCTTAATAGGTGTGCTACTCTAATTATCATCCTAATAACAGGGGTTCCTATATTCTAGCAGAAGGCTATACTCAAAGAATTATTAGGGAAGTACAGGAATCAAGCAAGATATAATTGTTCAATTAGAACAGATAGGAGGAGGATGAATCATAGTCAATTGTGGATGAGATCCTATACTCTAGTCCTAGGTGCAGGCTTGTCCGGTACAGTAACGTAACCGAGACAATATGCTCTCGACCTGCATGGGCCACCACAAAAACATGTCACGCCCCAGTCCCAAAAATACGTAGGACTAGGACACGTAAGCATGCCAGCCGCATGAATATGACAACTCCAATATATGGAAACCAAATCCACACGTACGCTGTAATATGAAAATCAATCCACAAGTGGTATAAACATATGTCACAAGTCATAGGGTACAATCTAAATCTCATCCACAGAAAATCAATATAAATAAATAACCAACATCTAGATAACTAGATCTCAATAAGAAGTATCTAAAGATGATAGTTGGATGGAAATAAATCCACTACCAACTCGAATGTAAGAGCAAATATTAAAGTAAGTACAACACAACAACACCATATAAGAACACCATCTAGCAATCACGGCTTGAAGAGAGGACATCCACGAAACATATATATAGCCATCCGATCTGTGCTCCTGCAAATACTCAAGAATAGATACACCTGGCAGAGGACCAGGTCCTCAGAGGGACGTAACAAGATACAGAAAATACGAGCCAATTTGAGTACAGTAAACATGCATATAATTTGAAAATAAATAAGTACGCTGTACAAGACAATCTATATGAATGCAAGTGAGGACAACTTTTCGACGTATGGGCAAGGGTAGTCTACTCGATCTAAGCCTCACAACTCACACACCCGTCTAGAACATCAGAAATCGACATACCTCTGGGGTAGCGACCAGCGCGACTCTACAGAAATCGACATACCTCTGGGGTAGCGACCAGCGCGACACACGCCCGTAGTGCGAACTATATACTACGGTTTACCAGAGTGGTTAAAAGCCCATACGCCTAATGATTGTCCTCTCATGATACTAAGTGCCATGTGTGTGTCAACATATCTAATATATAGTAATGACTGAAAGGAAAACTACTCATGCAAGAACTATACAGAGATGAAATAAATAAACAGAAATATAAATAGCATGCAAAGTACTGTAAACAATTTGGCAAGGTATCTTGCCTGGCAAGAAGCTGCAAAATGTAGTGTCCCAATGTCAACACCAAGAGTCAGAAGCTACGGCCTCAGAATGAACGTCTCCGGATGCTGAAATAAACATCACCAACGTTCCCAGAATGAGAAAAATAGCTAAAAAGCACATCCCTTTCGTCCAATTTGGACACAGGGGCAAAATGGTAATTTCGGGTAAAAATGGGGTCCACATGTGGCCCACTTTGCACCGAAAAGCGTGCCAAGGGTAACAGTCTCTAAATGGGACAAACTATAGGTCAAACAACTCTAAATGTCAATACGAACCCAACGGTATGTCCAAATATGGATTCCGATGAGTCGAACACAATTTTGTCCAAAAAGTCAACTGTGGGGCCCGCCAATTGGCGATTTGGTCAACCGTTTCAAAATTGCGTAAAAATTGGGTCACAGGACCAGCGCGTTACCACGACTCCAGTGGCGCAAGTTTCGTCACAATCTGACAAGCGTGCACAAAATACGTGCGAGTTCCACAAAAGTTGCGACACGGTGTGTGTCCGCGGATACGGCCTGATTCCGGCGCGCACACGCGTCCGAATCAGTCCCCACGAATTTTCACGTGTCCAGTTATACTGCGTACACCATTCAGTACACTTGGCACACGGCGGGGCGGTCCCGTTTGGCGGGGCGCGCTCCGTTTTCCAACTTTTGGAAATCTGGAAAAAGTGGGTGTGCGCAGTTTTGTGGCGAATATAATTATGTCCACAGCAACTAATAGCATAGGGTTATTTTACAGAAAATAAACTAGGTCAGGTATTCTATAGGTATCAAAAAGAATCACCGAATTCGGATCTCTGTGGTGGGAGATACGAACTCGGCAATATGGGTGGTCATTCTGGAATTCTGCAATTTCAGAATTCTGTCCGTGCCAACTTGGGCGCTATTTTTCACCTAGGGGCACACGTTTTACGAGGTTGGCTATAAAACAAATATGGAAGAGGGTTAAGGGGTGATCATACCTATAAAAACGGAACAACGTTTGGTTGAGCGAGTCGACGGGAAATCACTCCGGAGCGAAGGTGCTTCGAGTGGGATTCTGCAGGGCGCGAGGTCGGAGTCGACGGGATGGTTGGATGGCTTGGCGGGGCTTCTCTGGCTGCGGTGACGGCTCTAGATGGGAAGAGGAGGTCTGGAAATTTAGGTTAGGGTTTTGAGAGCTAACTATATATATATATATATATATATATATATATATATAGGAAGAAAAAGAGGGGGCGGACGGGTTCCGCGGATGAAGGGTCGGGTCTTTGGCAAGTTGGCTGAAGGCTCTGGTCTTAGTATTGTAGCACTTTGCTAGGAATTAAGTGGCGGTCAAATGACAAGTGGGCGGTCAAATGACAAGTGCTATAGAGGAACTTTAGCAAAATGCTAAAGTTGCTGATAGAAGAGTGGTTATTAATATTATTATTATTATTAGTTCTTATTTAATTAATCTTTTACTTTCTTATCTTTTCTTTTCTAAATATATATAGATATATATATATTTGTGTATACATATATATTATATATATATTCTTATAAGAAAATTTATAGATTAGGGTAATGCACATCATTAGGCTAGCAACTGCTCAAGGGGTCTCCTACCGGAAATAAATTCCTAAAAAATTCCTGATGGTCCCATAAGTCCTCTAAGTGTCCGAACACCTAACATAAAAATTATTAAAAATCTATTTCTCCTATTTAGCTCTAATTACTACAATTTAATTAATAATTAATAAATAAAAGGTATATACGATTTTCTAGGAAGGGGGTTTTACAGCAGGCTTACAATATTTTTTTATTATCCTGAGATTATTTACATTCAATCATTACATTCAATATTTGTATTGCTTGTGTTGTTGGTTTAAGTTCCTAGGTTGGCCTCCTTTGTGATACTTGCTATTTGGGGTCTGACCCCACTAGTTTTGCATGGCCAAATCTAGTAGCAGCATCGGAGGATCTTTCGTACATTCTTGAGGATGGTGACCACCAGGAGTACCAAACCACTTGAGTGGGTTCTCTTACTTCCCCACTCTGATGTACATTCTACTTTTGTTAGCGTTTATCCACCGATCACGTGTTTAGCTTATGTTTTGGTTTGATCAGTTAGCCTACAAGAAATAACATGATTGACATATCCTAGGCTTGATCATGTATGACTCAGATTTCGGCTAGTTTATTCATTTTGTGTTTACTAGCATCATGATCATCTGTATATTATAGTTTGTGACACTTTACTATTATATTTCAACTGATCTTATATATTGTTATTATTCCTATTGTTCTTGTGATTGAGACACTAGAGTATGTTAGACATTGGCTTGACTGTTGGTTTATAGTATTGACCCCTTATGTATTATATCTTCACCGTATATGTGGAGTACCGGTGTGCTATAATTATACGTAACTAACCTTGTCAGCCCCGCTCTCCCGTATTCTGGTTCTGGGATGTGAAACACATACTAATTCAAATCTAATCCAACAAAAAGGTTCCAAACCTTAACCCAGTTTCTCACCAAATTTTATACTATTCAGATTCAACCAAACTCAGGTAAAACTTGGTTTGGAAGCCCTGAAACCATGCTAGAAGAAAAAGACCAAACTTGGGCAGAATTCTGCCTCTGGTCGAACTCTGTCCCTTCAGGCCCAGTTCTCAAAATCTCTGTATTTGACTCTTTCTTTCTAGAGAACAGGTTGCCAACGTTCGAATTCTTAAAAGTTATTCAGACCGAACTCTGTCCAAACTCGGTACCCAGTATCCAGAATCAAACTCTATAAATAACTATGAGTTTTTACTCATTTTATTCATTTTATTCACTTATAAACCTGTTATATTCTGAGCTATAGACCTTCATACTCCCAAGAATAACTCCCAAGTCTTCTAAGTAACAAGTGCAATTTTTATTAGAAGTCTACGAAGAGTTGAAAAGCTTGGTACTCCAAGTTCATCTTCCATTTTTAAGTGTTGAACTTGGCATGCTCATTGGATGAAAGAACATAATTGTAAGAAGTAGGCATGCCCTCTGGATTAGAGTACGTGGTGTATCCTATTTTTTCAAATAGTGGATTAACACCGGACAAGAGTTTCTGAGATTTGATTACCTTCGACAAAGGATGCCCATAAATATCGCGGTGTTTACGTTTGTGACTTCTTAACTCTTGTAATTTTCTTTTAATTGCTTGCTGAATTTTTTAGTTGGTAATTTGTATCGGTTTTATTAGATTTTATTGATTCACTCTATTCACCCCCTCTAGAGTTTCCTTCACCATTCAATGCTACTAATCCAATGTCCTTCCAGCCATATATTGTTGGTGCCAAAAATTTATCATGGAAGAAAGGGCTCATCGAGCTGTTATCACTACCTAATACTAATATTATAGAAAAGAACTATGTATACTTTTACCGATTCAGCTGTTACTACGGATCTTATGCAATCGATCAGATCATATAGAACTTCGAGATCTTCCTGTCATGCTTTGAGACTATGAAGGTTGAAAGATTATCCAATATAGAGATCTACCTTGCTCTTTAGTTTTTATTTGAGTTGTATTTGTACCAAATTTTGTATCAAACTCATGTATCTTATATTGTATTATGTCAAAAAATTTACGATAGGTTTATATTATATTATATTCTATTTGTTTGATATTTATTGTATGTTTATATGTTCAAAAGCAAGTTTATTTTTAAATTTTTTATATTCAATGATGTCTTTGCAGCGAAAGTTTCTAAACGTGTTTTGGAATGTTCGTTGGACATCACTTTATAGAACCAACATCGCCATCGTCACTTCTCAATCAAGATCACCAATACCAGCAACCTCATCGTTGTACATCTAGTTATATCCTACTAGATACTTATATACTTTACAATAATCTTTTTTATTAATTTTGAATTTTTGAATTAGTTGTGATAAATTAATATAATATCAATGGTTCAAAAAAGATGTTAAAGATTCAATTTTGTCATACTAGGAACTCCTTATTAAATCCAAAATCAATTTTATATATCTCTACTCCATCGTCCTACTGAGGACTATAACTCTTTATACAACTCATTTTTATATCCCACCAAACTTGAAAAACTTAAGCACTTAAATAGATGTGTGATACAATCAAAAAATCTCCATCTTGGCTCATATCCAAGTGAGCATGAGCGACATGGAAATCCAATATAATTTTGCACTCTTGATTTAGAGGTTAACCAAAAATTAAACAAACCAAACTAGTACTGGTTGTGTTGTCTTTCTCTCCATCTTGGTTTTAAAGGCTTGACCCACTTGTGAAGTTAATCCGTATAGTCTCTCCAATCTTAAGTCCCATACACGAAACACCTTATGGAAATGCTCCAAACTTAGTTCTCTAGCCTAAAAGTAGATGGATGTTTCTGTTAAGAATTTTTTTACTAACTTTTATTGAGAAATTTGATTTAAAGTATAAAATAATCCTAAATATTATGAATTTTAAGTATAAAAGATCTGGAGAGTATAGTGATGGAGATTTTTATGTCCCGCACCCAGATATTTGGGCACGAGTACATGAGTACGTCCAGCCGACGCTACAACATCAGCGGTAGAACGCTGTCTGGGTCATAATAACTATCTAATAATCTCACACAATAATTGATCATAACTTGTCAATAATATCTCAACTCCATAAGGAGGACCAGATGACAATATATAATAATGGTAATACTCAATCACAAAAATCTAGTAGGAAGATAAATGACACGATAAGATAATAAGAGGAAGAATCCAAGTCTCAATATCTAACAAGATAACACAATAAGTAAAGAAATCAAATGCAATATCCCAAGTTTAAAGTAAATGTCGTAAACAGATCCGGTACAAAAAAAATATAAAATAAAGAAGCTAGGATAACTAGAGACACTGGTTAGACCTTCCGGCAATCACTCCTGAACTACATGGTCTAAGGCTGCTGCTACTCTCTCTTGTGGTCCATAGTAAGTCGGACACCAATCCTCCAAATCTACTAAAAAATATTATCCAGTCAGGATGGAACGAGTACAACTCCAATAGCAGTTCCAATTAAATGATAAAGACTATAAAACAGTAATAGTGAGTGTAATACATGATGAGAATGAAGAACTGAATCATAAACTGCCAGTAGCAATATGGGAAAAAAATGTTAAACATAACTATATGACATAGCAGGTAAGAGTAGTAAGTAGATAGAGCAATATATATATGTATATATATATATATATATATATATATATATATATATATATATATATATATATATCAAGAATACAAATGTAAACATGAAAGAACTATACTAACTATGTGTTTTGAAGTTTTACTTTCGATATTTGATCAACAATAACCCATAACCATGTCTACAATAGTACGTCTCAATCATACAGTAATATATGATTGGCTATCCATAATAGTATAATAGTATGGCTTAATCCAATAGGATTGGCTATCCACAATAGTACGGCTCAATCCAAAATGATTGGCTTCCATAATAATACAATAGTATGGCTCAATCCAATAGGATTGGCTATACACAATAATACAATAGTACAGCTCAATCCAATAGGATTGACTATACACAATAATACAATAGTTTCTAATCAAGTCACGTCACGATACAAGAAACGCAATATAGAGTCAATATATGAGCAAGGTGATCGAGATGTACAATGAGATGTGAAAAAAATTATATTGTGACTAAAATCTATAACAACTAGTCAGTATAACCATCGTGTCAGGAATCAAGTAGAATATTACTAAGTACGTGAATCATAATAAATATCAAATAATAAAAACTATCAGAAAATGTACTCTCTTGTGATCCAGAGCAATAAATATCAAACATTGCCTATACTGGAGTCCAAATGACATATATAAGAATTATCATGTCAAATAGTGTTATGGAGTAATAAACATGTATAACTATCTCTTTGTTTGGATTCTAGGGCCAATCTAGGTCGCTTGGTGCCAAACTAGGTCAATACCTAGGTTAAGGTTCATAGTTACCTATAAGGTTGACTCATGAAGTGATCTTAACCATTACTAGTTAATACTAGGTCAGTCTAGGATACAACCTCATGTATATCTAGATACTAGGTATTATAACTCTATCCATATATATCGTATATATATATAGTATCATAACATCCTAGCTAATACACCATCACCTTAATCTATCACCTATAATTAGTATTACCTTGGTATTAATACCTTGGTATCCTATTACCTACTCCTACTAGCTATACTCAACTAGTTAGTATATGATATAGTTTATAACCTCACAATACCTACATCACTCCTCTACTTATGCACATGCACAGTGTCTTGCATCTACTGGTGCTGCTCATGTTTACTTGCTGTCTGCTTCCACTGACTCTGAAATCTCTGTGCAAGGATTTGCACATACTCCCTGCTGCAGCTACTGCAATATCCATGTTCTTCCAAATTGTTGCTACCAATCTAGGAAGCACGTAAAGCACCACACTGTAGCAGGTAAAGCCCCACATTGCAGCAGGTAAAGTACCACACTATAGCAGGTAAAGCCTATAGTTACCTGCAACCTTCATCCAGTTACTGAGGATTAAACCCGAGCCCCCTCTTTCATTACCTTGTTGAACCCTCCAATATTGCATGCACTACAAGCAGTGCACACCCACACAACCACTCTTTATTCCACACACTCATATACCTGCTACAATAACAGTCCCTCAGATCCTCCTTTATATCCACTACTCCCAAGAATCACTGCCACTATCATACACAAGCCCCTAGATACCAAACAACACAGACACATTAAAACATGCACATATGTATTTTCTTTCCTGATACCTGCAACCTATTGTTCAACCCCTCATACCATCACTACCACAAGCTAAACTAGAGTGACACACTTGCATCCAAACTCTATAACACAAAAACACCCATGCCTAGCCTCATAACACCCATACATAAAACCTTCTCCACACAAAGAATTACCTACTAACCTTGCTCGAGTCTGCAGTTACCCTCATCAAGACAACCCTTATCTCATCTGATATTATTGTTGATGCTATTCTCCTTGAAATCTTTTAACCAAACATTCACTACCACAACCACGCCCTTAACTACCTGCACCCCTGCACCCGACATACACACACACACACACACACACATACACACACACACACACGCACACACACACACACCTATCCCTCACTCACAAAGCAAATGAACACCCTTTTCCCTATATCTTAAAATAACAGCAATCCCCTTTAATGTCTGAACTCAAGTGTTGTACAGTCAACATTCATACAACTTGCAAAATCCTGGCTCCACACTGACACTTGAACACACCCATACCTAGTTCACTATTAGTCTTTCCTCTCACAATCCTACAAATACTGGCATACATACTTATCCCTCTCCTAACCCCCACTGTCACAGAATACTGATACAACACCAACATAACTACTGACATCAACTAACAAAGCTAAAATAATAATAACAACTAACACAATTACCAAAATCCTATATCAAATACATGGTGTGCACACTAGTGACACACCATGATAGTCTATAAAACACCCCCAAAATGCTATGATACTCCACCAAAATATAGGAAACACAATATAATATATAAATTATGATATCTAAATAACTAAAATAACTAATTATATTGTAATTAATAAAAATTATCACCTATTGGCTCAAACTCCCAAATCTTTCGACACATACCATGGCGTATCATGATAGAACCTATACGTATCCAATTATGGACACGTACACACTAACAAACCATGAATTTAACTCTCAAACAACCAAGATATCATCCCTCAAATACATGGTCAATCAAATTCTGATTTCTCCTAATTTGGCCACAAAAATACCTATAACTATCACAATAAAGACTTCTAGTACCTAGTTCTTCTTGAAGGACAGTAGAAAAACTCTAGAGGAGGGTAAATAGAGTACACCAGAATAATCTACCCAATTAAAAATTAAGTAGAGTGAAGGCAGCTAGAAACTAATAGTTTATATGCAAGACAATAATATAAAGTAGTAAGAATAAGAGAAAGCAAACGCAAACACCATGATGTATACTGGTTTTCCTCTGAGTGGAGTGGTCTAGTACTGAGAACTCTTGCTCGGAGTTGTATCCACTATAATCACCAATATTGAATCACAAGCTTTGATCCGAAGTCTCACTACTTCACATCAAGAGAGAGAGAAAACTGGAGCAAAGCTCTTTACAACTCTTATAAATTTTTAGACCGAGACCGCACTTGGCACTTAGAAGGCTAGGAAGTTATTCTTGGAGATAGGAAGTTTGAGGCTCAGATGTTTGCTCACTAAAGGATTAAAGATTGTAGAATAGGATGAGATATTGAGAGTGTAGAATTCAATCCTATTTATAGGATTTTGGCAAATAGAATTCGGCCAGAGTTTGGGTAAGTTTTATTTCAAATTTTTAAATGTTGGGCCAGGAAATCAGTGGTATAATAACTGGGTTGATTTTATACTATATAGGTGACCGAGTTGGGTCCGAGTTCGGTACAAATTTGGTCCGAGTTCGGTTGCCTATTTTAGTAATATTTGTGTTTAAATGTAGGCTGATTTGGTGGCTAGGTTTGAGGGTTTGTTTGTGTGGACTTTGGGTCATGCCAGTGTGACACTATGTACACAAGTCCTATACTCAAATAAAATAAAAATTATATTTAAATGATGTAGTATAATCATCATGTAACAACAGTATTGAGTCTTCAGATTGCGACATATCGATACATGATTTAGTTAACTATCAAAATCAAGTTGCCTGAGACCGAATGGGCTAAAGATCTTCCCCATTTTGATAATTGACAAACTATAAAAGATACTACAAGTCTTGAGTGTGCAAGGCTCCCCCAGTTTGAGGTATTATGTATGACAATGAAATAAGAGAGTAAAACATATAAAATAATAATAATAATAATAATAATAATAATAATAAGAACCAACAGTTAATAGTAACTAGTAAAATCTATTGCTTTTATTAATTATCAGTTCTCAAACATAAAAAACATGCATACGATAAAAGTTGTTTACTAAAAACATCATAGTAGATCAACCAAACTAAGTATAAAATATTCAAATCCATTGTAGCATCTAGTTATTATCTTCATCTTCATCATCAGGCTCAACTGTTCTATTTGGAGCAAAGAAAGCATCGGCTGGATCAAAATATCTTTGAACATAAGGGTAATCAATGCAAAATCCTGGTTGGTTGGGATTTCAGAAAATCAAAAATGGTTTGGCTGGGTACTGAGAGAGGGTACACTGGATATCTATTAAGGTGTTGCCAAGGGCTTGAGTCTGAAGAGTTTGGCAATGATAAAAAATATGATAGCGTTCATCTTCTTTGTATAAGCAATCACGCAACAGATTGAAGATAGATTCCACGATTTGTGGTGGTTCAACAATAGTAGGAACGAAATCAGCGGGATATGTGTTAGAGTTTGAGGATGAGTTATAAGGTAGAATAAAGATGGCTCAATCCTATAAACTCTATTAAGGGATAAAGGTTCATCGAGATGAGGAAAAGTATCTAAAAAAATGCCAAAGTAGCTGAAAATGGTTGGAAAGTACATGGCATAAAGTAGTTGACGTCCTTTCCAGCCATATTGAACTATTTGAGAGATGATGGCCTGAGGAAGATTGAAATGAATAAAGAAATACAGATGGTATAAGGCTAACATTTCTAAGTAAGAGAAGTCATCATAGTACGCCATCTTAGGTAGAAACATAGAAAAGATAATGTGATACATTTCAAAGAAGTAACCATTTAGATAGTGAGCATAAAATTTTCCAGGTTGACATTCATGAGGGGCACAAAGAATATTTTTGAAAGATTCTAGAGTTAAGTCATGTCCAAATTAAACTTGTGTAATATTGACTAGAGGTCTACCTTCAACAGGAATGCGTAAGATTTCACCCAAGTAATTTGCATCGAATTCAATGTGAATACCATGAACTCTAAAAGTGATAGTGTCATTTTCATATGCTAAGTTATAATAGAATATTTGGATAGCATTGAGAAAAACATGAGAAAGAGTTGCAACGAATTCTTCAATTTGGAGTTTTAAAAAAATAGGTAGATAGTCATTATAGTGGAGGAAATCAATAGGATGGCCGGGACATATGGTTCTTTTAGAGAAATTATTAAACCAATCAATATAGTTTTCTAGGTTTCTAAAATCAAAACCATCAAATTCTCTGATGTTTGGTATAATGGGACAGAAGAGAGAATCATAAAAGGGTTCGAATTTTCTCTTGGGGGCCATAGGGAAAGAGGTTGGAGATTAGGAGAAAAATTAGGTTTTTATTTGTGGAGGAGGTAGTTTTTCTCATTGGTCTGAAGGTTTAACCACGAAAGGATGTATAAATAGACCAGCAAAAAAATTTGATTAAGAAGATATTAAATGACTAGAATATTCTAGAATAATGCAAACCGAGTTCGGTCTGAGCTCGGTCCGAGTTCTGTCCAAATTCTATTTTAATAGATATTTTGCCTCTTTGGACTTGATATAAATACAGAATAATAAGTGATAAATGGGATTTATCAGATCGTAAGTTCTCAAGGAGATAGATTATCTCTGAGCAGCTGTAGGGGCCGGATCTCAGCTAGCAGTGGTCCGAAGGCACTTAATACTGTGTCGCTTAAGGTTATTTATACCTTGTTGACAGAATGGCTCTTTCGGCTTGTATCCAATAGTTATTAACCTATGAATAACTTAGACTGAATAAGAATTTAAAGCATCTCACAATTCTTATATTTTATCAGAATCTAAAAGACCTAATTCTCTACGGATAAAGTTGAAATGATCTTCCGCTAAAGGTTTAGTAAAGATGTCTGCAAATTGATATTCTGTGTCCACATATTCTAAATAAATATCTCCGTGTTGTTGATAATCCCTTAAAAAATGATGTCTGATTTCTACGTGCTTATTGCTTGAATGACATACTGATTTTTAGTGAGATTAATAGTGCTATTGTTATCACAGAGAATATGAATGTTCTTGTAGTGCAGATTAAAGTTTTCTAGGGTTTGTTTCATACTCAAAATTTGTGCACAACAATGGCCTGTGGCGATATACTCAGCCTTAATTATTGATAATGCAATATAATTTTGATTCTTGCTAAACCAGGAGACAAGAGACTTTTCTTGAAAATGACAAGTACCGCTAGTACTTTTTCGATCGGCTTTACATCCAGCAAAATCAGCATTCGAGTAACCAATAAGGTCAAATGATGTGGTTTTAGGATACCATAAGCCTGTTAACAAAGTCTCTTTGAGGTATTGAAGGATACACTTGACTGCGCACAAATATGATTCCTTAGGATTAGCCTGATATCTAGCACAAAGACATACAACAAACATGATGTCTGGGCGACTAGCAGTTAGATATAAAAACTACCAATTATACCTCGATTCTTACGTATGTCTATAGGTTTACCGCTTTTATCAAGGTCAAGCTTGAGGGATGTTTTCATAGGAATGCCGATAGGCTTTGCGTTGTCCATATCGAACTTTTTGAGCAAATCCTACGTGTACTTAGTCTGATTGATTAATGTTCCTTGTGAATCTTTCTTGATTTACAATCCTAGGAAGAATGTTAGTTCTTCCATCATATTCATCTCAAATTCACTTTGCATATACTTAACAAACTCATTACATAGCATCTCATTAGTACATCCGAATATGATATCATCTACGTATATTTGTACTAATAACAAGGAATCAGCATAAGATTTTATAAAAATGGTAGTATCAAATTTTTCTTTAGAAAAATTGTTTTTAAGTAGAAATGAGCTAAGACGCTCATACCAAGCACGAGGGGCTTGTTTGAGTCCATAAAGAGCCTTTCGTAGCTTGAATACATGGTTAGGGTATTTGACATCTTCAAAACAGAAGGTTGTTTAACAAAAACTTCTTCTTTTAAAAAACCATTTAGAAAAGCACTTTTAATGTCTATTTGAAAAAGTTTAAAATTGTGAAAACTAGCAAAGGCGCAAAGCATTCAGATAGATTCGAGTCTAGCGACAGAAGCATATGTCTCATCGTAGTCAATGTATTTCTCTTGATTATAATCTTGAGCTACGAGACGTGCTTTGTTGCATATGACCAAACCATCCTTATTTAATTTATTTCAAAAAACCCATTTAGTACCAATGACTAAATAATCATTAGGTTTGGGAACAAGTTCCCAAACTTGATTATGTTTAAATTGGTTGAGTTTCTCTTCCATAGTAGAAAACCAAAATTCATCAAAAAAAGCTTCTTCTATATTCTTTGGTTCTATTTGAGAAATAAAAGAAACATTAGCAATGATATCTCTATTTGAAGAACGTATACTTACACCTTTTGATACACTACCTATTACCAAGTTGTCACCCCCATATTTCAGATTAGGGGTATTTTTGTCTTTTCGTAATTAATGTGTAAATGATTGCATGATAATTAATTATATTTAAATTTTTATGATTTTATTTAATTATTGTACTTTACCGTTGCTTCGATAATTATAGCGCTACACCAGCCATTGTCTTCCAACTGATTTCACACCCTTGTCCTAGACGTGCCAAACTGTTACTTTGATCTTTGTAAGACTCATAACCATGTCTTATTGTGCTTCATTTTAGTCGCACAACATTCATCACGACCAACTACAATTAATTTCCTATAAATCTAACTTTGTACCTTTGTGTGTTCAAATCGAATTGGAGACACGACCTCGACCTATTTTGAGCAACCCAAATTAGGGTAATATTCTATTCAGAGTCTACTTCATTCATGATACTTGTGTCCCACTTAAATTCAGACCATTGTACTTCTAATTAATTTTAGAACACCAATTACATCTTTTTTTAATTAAATAAACCATAAATCTTACTTCGTATAATTTTCCAATTGTTGGACAATTTTGTGCACAAGGCATTAAGGTGTCCATCCCGTTGGACTCGATTAGTGAATAAACCTATTTCTCTTTCATGTATATTTTTCATAATTTTTTGGAGTGTGCAATGCAACATCAAAAACCTTGAACCATGGCCTTCAAAAACATTGAACCAATGCATCCTAGCCTTCCGTTTTAATTCATTTAAACCCTAGCCCTTGAAAACATCCATGGCAAGGCCCAATCCCAAGAGGGCTTTGACCAAGCCTATTCCTAGGTCAACCCAAACCCATTGCATATAAATACTCCTTTCCTTTATTTTTCTCTTCTTTTCCTTAAAACCTAAAACCCATATTCATCTGATTCCCTTGTTCCCATCAACCCACCGGCCATCTCCCTGCCGACGACAACCCCGACCTATACCCGCTGAACGCCGTCGACCAACCCTCCCTCGACCGAAGTCGACTGTCTACGACAGACTTCATCCCCTCCTCCACACGACAACCCTACCGACTCACCGATCTCCTCCGCCCAGACAACGCGCGACCCCGCCGGTCGCCACCACCATCCATCTCGACTGTTCTCATCCCCAACAGACTTCATCCCCTCCACGACACCAGAACGGCACAACCGACAACCGCCTGCACCGTTGCTGAAGCCCGATGAACCGCTGCTCTCGACAGCAACCCGACTTCGACGAACTCGCTGAATTGAAGATCGTCGGACTTCGACCCTCACCCGTCTCGTCCTATACCGGAGCACTAAAACCAGCAACTCGACAGGCCCGAACTCGCCTGCACAGCCCGGACCTCGCCATCCCCGCTGTACACGTAGCCCAGACACGCTGCACCATCGACGACCGCTGAACCAGAGAATCCCGGAGCCACTGACCTGCTGCCACCCGACACCAACACTCGGCGACGACCGCGACGCGCACGTCTTGTCCCACGAACCAGGTTCAATTTCCCATCGTATGCATATACACATACATGCATACGCGTAGATCTTCATCGTATTGCATACGTATGTAGCCATGGTGTATTTAGTATATGATGGGATTGGTATATGATTGGTATGTACATATTGGCATACATATTAGTATATGTCGAAGGTATATTGGTTTATATATGTATATATATATATATATATATATATATATATATATAGTATGAACTCAATTAGTATATATATATACATATGTATATGCATTGTATATGTATTTAATTTGGTGTATATGTATATTGTAAGTATATATATATACCTATATCTATTATAAGTTACAATTAATTAGAGTTAATGTTATTGCTAGATAATATTATGTACTACGTATTATATGTACTAGATGACTTAAATGTGACCACGGATACCCCGTAGTTACATTGACCTATGACCAGATAACATGTTAGCAGACTGCCATATGTACACCGACGTACTGACAAGACCCGTATCATCGACTGTCTGTTATGCATAACAACTACAGACGTGACCCCCCCAGAATAGTCTCTAAGATCATTGTGTTGATTGTGTGTTAGAGTAATGTCTGATGCAGTATTGTGTTAAATGATATGACTATAGGACTGTTGGATCATTCAGACGATACTTTGGAACCAGGACATTGGTATTGGTAGCTAAGGACCACAGAAGAGTACATTCTCTGACAGTTTCTATTATGTTGATTATCTCTATAATTCTTATTGTATAGCGTACATGACTCTGACACTGTTATTTATACGAGTTGACATTATTGAGACCTGTCATGAGGAGTCATGATTTGGAATCCATTGTGCTAGCTAGGGAAATGGGAAATATTAGTAGCTTATGTGATCATATCCAAACTTTACATGCATCATAGCTCACCCATACTTCACGTCGGTGCAACCTGACCATTATATGCCTCACAGCCTGTTATGTGTGACTAGCCTGACTATTGCTCACATCATAGCTATCCGGATGGTTAGCCTGACCTTACATGAATCATAGCTAGTCATACATAGCAAGCCTGATCAGTCCTAAACCGATCACATGATATGCTGATTTTTCACATACTTAGTTAGATATTCTTAACATGTATCTCTAGTATATTGATATTGCATTCCTTATGTTCTAGTCATGATTCTAGCATTCACTTATATATACCAGTTCATTGTTCTAGGGTGTACTTGTATTTCTATTTCATTGCTAGATGTACATTGATGATGACATATGCTCCAGTACTTCATTATTCCAGTACTTCATTATTCCAGTATTTCTTATTGCCAGTATTCATATCTGTCTTATATTTCTTTACACTTTGTTATAGTTTTTGTCAATATATGTGGAACTGTTGTTAGTTCTTGTACTTCGTTCCAATCCTGACTGGATATTTTTTCAGAGGATCTTGAGGATTTCTGTACCACATACTATGGACTGGGTATAGATGCAGATTACACATAAGAGGTTTTAGAGGAGGCTATTCCTTTAGATAAGACATTACCTGCAGCTATCTTGATAGTATTTTATCTTATGCATCTGAGACTTATTGAGGTTTATTTCAGTTTATGTTTAGACTTATTCTTAGTTTATGTTGAGACTTATGGAGTCTTTATGTTAGACAGCCAGACTATGATTTATCTATATATTGAGACATGGTGTTTAACTATGTCATTCTTCTTATCTCTTATCTTGCCTTATACTTTTATAGTGGTTATGATTGAGTTTACATTATGAGATATTGTGAGATGTATATTGTCCTCCTTATGGAGATGGATATCATTGACAGCTACTTAGTTATGTTAGTATTCATTGTGACCCAGACAGCGTTCTACCACCGATACTGCGGCGTAGGCTGGATGTACCCGCGCACTCGTGCCCCTATACCGGGTACGGGTCGTGATACATTTTTAGTGGTGGCCCATGCAGCTCAAGTTTCACAAATTATACGATATCGTGGTAGTACGACAACTTAGTTGTACTGCTGCGCGCCTGCAGTAGGATATAGGAAATATGATCTTGGATGAGAGTATGCTCAATCACACTAGGAAATTCTGATCTTCACAAAACTATTCTAATTGATTGCTTCCTTTAGCATTTTACTATACTTCCTTGATAATATCGTATCTATCACCTTAATTGATCCTTTTGATCTGTATTCAGGATGCCGCCGAATACTAGATCCATGAGAGGAGGAGCAGTAATTTTAGAGAGGTCTGCCACCTCTCAACCTGACGAACAGACACCTGGAGTTCCTCCTACATCTCTTGTTCATATGGGAGTATCTGCAGCTAACAGGATTCCTCCTCCACCTATTCAAAGGATTACCCCAGCTATGACAGACAACCTTCCACCACCACCGACACCGATTCCCGGAGGAGTGCCCACTGACGGGGCACAAATGTTGGCACTGATGCAGGGTATGCTAGAGGCCTAGAGAGTAACAACAGAAGCTCAACGTGTTCAAGCTGAGGCTCAGAGAGTGCAAGCAGAAGCACACCAGGCGCAGACCGAACTGATAAGAGAGAGCATGGAGAATGATCATCAGGTGGCTCTCCAGGATGTAGAGAGAGTAGCACGACAACCGCAACATTATGGCCAGCAACAACAGAGGCCAGGTACCATAGTAAACTTTAAGAGGATGATGCCTCGAGAGTTCAAGGGAACAGAAGGAATACTCTATGTTGATGATTGGTTAGAGGACATAGAGAGGAACTTGTGTTTAGCACAGATTCCGAAGATTCTTTAGATCGAGGCTGCTGGCAGTCAGATGTTTGATATCGCGCTGACGTGGTATCGTACAGAGCCAAGACTCGCTGTTGAAGGACTTACTTGGGAAGACCTTAAGGAACTCTTCAAGAAGAAATTCTTTTCTGACGTAGCTTTGGGAGCATTGGAAAGTCAGTTCCATGACTTAATCCAAGGAGGCATGTCGATCGACGAATACGACGCAGAGTTTTGTCAATTAAGTCGATTCGCGCCATCTATGATTCGAGACCCAGGAGACAGAGCACGAAAATTTAGAAAGGGATTGAATAAAGAGATCAAGTATTATACTTTGGGATGACGCACTGCTACATTTGAGGATATTCTGATGGATGCCCAGATTGCCGAAGATGACTTGGACCTCAGGCCCAAGAGAGGATGCGACACTTCTGGAGGAGCAAGTGGTAACACAGGACAGGCCAAGCGCGCACACTTTCAACAACAACAACAACAACAGAGGCCGTACCAGCAGCAACACCAGCAACAGACACCAGTTTGAGGACATATCCAGCAGCAACAACCACAGAGACAAAATTAGCCTATTGCCCAGTGCACATATTGCGGAAAGATGGGGCATACAAGGGATATCTGCAGGAAAAGGTTGGGTACTTGCTTGTCATGTGGATCATCAGCACATCAGCTGAGGGACTGCCCAGCTGTTCAGACTCTCCAGGGAGGAGGAGCAGCTCAGAGAGGACCAGCCAGAGCACCTATTGTACCAGGAGGCCAGCAGAGAGGACCTCCACTTCCACCACAGCAACAGAGGTTTGCTCAGCACCAGCAGCAGCAGAGAGGAGCACTATAGGGACAAGCTTACGCCATGACTACTAAGGAGGCCGAGCCAGCTGGAGACGTGATTTCAGGTTCAGTTTTACTCGATTCTATTCCAGCACTTGCATTATTTGATTATGGAACTTCTCATAGTTTCGTATCTGTATCTTATGCCCTTAAGCATCGTTTTGAAATGGAACCATTAGATAGGACTTGCAAGATCATGACAGGAGGAGGCATTATCCTAGTCCGTGATTGTTGCAAGGATCGGAGAGTGTCATTGGAAGGCCGAGAGTTGAGTATGAGTTTACTTGTCATGCCACTCCCGGGATACAATATTGTACTCGGGATGGACTGGCTGAGTAAACACCATCCTTCTATATATTGTCACAGTGGTAGAGTAGTATTTCGACTGCCAGGAGAGCCAGAGTTCGAGATCGCCAGAGGACCAGAGGAGTGGAGAAGAGGCACTTTTTGCTGAGCCAGGATATAAGAAGAAGAGTTGCCACATCCACTTATAGCAGAGTTTCTGGATGTATTTTCAGAGGACTTGCCAGGTTTGCTGCCAGACAGAGATATTGAATTCTCTATAGACTTGATACCAGGAGTGGAGCCTATTTTACAACATGTCTATAGAGTCAACAACAACGAGTTGGTCTACTATAGAGCTCTGAATAACCTCACTATCAAGAATAAATATCCGCTGCCGAGGATAGATGATCTTTTCGATCAATTGAGTGGGGCAAATGTGTTTTCAAAGATAGACTTGAGGTCAGTCTATCACCAGGTGAAGGTGAAAAAGGAAGACATACCGAAGACAGCCTTTCGGACCAGGTATGGACAGTTTGAATTCACAGTAATGTCATTTGGTTTAACCAATGCACCCGTAGTATTCATGAACTTGATGAACAAGGTATTCCATCAGTACCTTGACAAGTTCGTATTGGTGTTTATTAATGACATTCTAATATATTCAAAGACCCCAAAAGAGCACCTGAGGATGGTCTTAGAGACTCTCAGGAGAGAGGAGTTATACGGGAAGCTTTCCAAGTGTGAGTTCTTCTTTGACAAGGTTGAATTTCTTGGACACATGGTGACAGGTAACGGAATTTCAGTTAACCCAAAGAAGGTCGAAGCAGTGGAGTCATGGGCTACCCCCAGTTCGGTAGTTGAGATCAGGAGTTTTCTCAGATTAGCATGATACTACAGAAGATTTATACAAGACTTCTCCAAGATTGCAGAACCAATGACTAGACTGACCAAGAAAGATGTAGAATTTGTCTGGACAGAAGAATGTCAAGCCACATTTGATGAGCTGAAGAAGAGATTGACGAGAGCACCAGTTTTAACGTTGCCATCGGGGACAGGTAGATTCACTATCTACATTGATGCTTCAGGAAAAGGTTTGGGATGTGTTCTTCAACAACACGAAAAAGTAATTACCTATGCTTCAAGACAATTATGCCCTCATGAAAAGAACTACCCCACTCACGATTTGGAGTTAGCAGCAGTTATCTTCGTCCTAAAGCTATAGAAACACCTTATGTATGGAGAGCATGTGGAGATCTTCATAGACCACAAGAGCTTGAAGTACGTATTTACACAGAAGGAGCTGAACATGAGACAGAGAAGGTGGTTAGAGTTGATAAAAGAATTTGATATCTCATTATAGTACCATCCAGGAAAGGCTAACGTAGTCATCGATGCCTTGAGCAGGTATCCAATGGCTATGCGCTTGACTTCAGATAGACATTTATTAGCTGATCTTGAGAGCTTGGAAATTAAAGTACTAGTTTTAGGAGTTGACATTCAGATGTGGGGATTGTAGATACAATCAGAGTGATGGACAAAATTAGAGCTGCTCAGTATGATGATGAGACTCTGAGGAATATTAGAGCACAAGTTTGGACAGGATTGACAGACGACTTCATTATTGCGGATGATGGATCCTTATGGCATGGCACGAGGATGTGTGTGCCAAGTGGAGAGCTGCACGAAGAAGTTTTGCAAGAGGCACATCGCTCTCAGTACTCGATGCATCCTGGAGCCAACACGATGTATCGAGATTTGAGGAAACATGTATGGTGGTATGGTATGAAGCGCGAGGTAGCACGCTTTGTATCCCAATGTTTAGTGTGCCAGCAGGATTGCTTCAACCTTTACCCATTCTAGAATGGAAGTGGGAGCATATGACTATGGATTTTGTTTTAGGACTTCTACGTTCTCCAGGAGGAAAGGATACGATTTGGGTCATCATGGATAGGTTGACCAAATTAGCCCACTTCCTACCATTCAAAGTGGGTATATCGACAGAGAAGCTAGCAGCGATGTATGTACAGCAGATTGTCAGATTATATAGAGTTCCTGTGAGTATTGTCTCAGATCGGGTTAGTCATTTCACTTCCCATTTTTGGAGGAGTCTGCAGGCTAGCTTGGGCACTCAGCTCAAGTTCAATACCTCATATCACCCCCAGACAGACGGACAGTCTGAAAGGACTATTCAGACTCTTGAAGATATTCTACGTACTTGTGTTTTGGATCTCGAAGGTTCTTGGGAGGATCATCTATACCTAGTAGAGTTTTCTTACAACAACAGCTACCAGGCCAGCATTGAGATGTCACCATTCGAGGCTTTATATGGACGAAGGTGTCGTACACCGTTATCTTGGGATGATGTTGGAGAGAGAGCTTTGTTAGGACCAGAAATGGTTGTGGATATAGCAGAGAAGGTAAAACTTATCAGAGACAGACTGCGAATGGCACAGGACAGACAGCGACATTGGGCCGATAGCCACTGTAGACCCCTAGAGTTTCAGGTATAGGTTTTGTTTTTATTTGGTTTATGATTATTTTGTTTAGATTGCATGTTAAGATTGTTTGTTCTAGGTTGGCGATTTGGTGTTTCTACGGATTTCTCAAACACGGGGAACGATTCATTTTGGCAGTGGCAAAAAGCTTAGTCCATGATACATCGGTCCTTTCAGCATTCTTGCAAGGGTCGGTGCAATGGCGTATAGACTTGACTTGCTGCCTGCTCTAGATGGAGTGCATGACGTGTTCTACGTATCGCAGCTGAGAAGGTACGTGGTCGATCCTAGTCACGTACTAGATCACTCGGAGATCAAAGTTGGACCGACACTCAACTATCCTGAACAACCCATTGAGATCTTGGATCGTAGAGAGAAGGCATTGTGGAACCAGACTATTCCTTTGGTTCATGTTGCATGGAGATATCACTCTCCAAGAGAGTCAACCTGGGAGAGAGAGGACGAAATATGCGAGCAGTATCCGTATCTCTTCGAGACTTGAGGTATATTCATTGTTTGATTGTTTCTTCTTGTGCTAGTTTTATTTTAATTTCGAGGACGAAATTCTTTTAAGGAGGGTAGACTTGTCACCCCCATATTTCAGATTAGGGGTATTTTCATCTTTTCATAATTAATGTGTAAATGATTGCATGATAATTAATTATATTTAAAATGCTGTGATTTTATTTAATGTTGCACTTTACCGTTGCTTCGATAATTATAGCGCTACACTAGCCATTGTCTTCCAACTAATTTTACACCCTTGTCCTAGACGTGCCAAACTGTTACTTTGATCTTTGTAAGACTCATAACCATGTCTTGTTGTGATTCATTTGAGTCGTACAGCATTCATCGCGACCAACTACAATTAATTTCCTATAAATCTAACTTTGTACCTTTGTGTGTTCCAATCGAATTGGAGACACGACCTCGACCTATTTTGAGCAGCCAAAATTAGGGTAATATTCTATTTGGAGTCTACTTCATTCGTGATGCTTGTATCCCACTTAAATTCAGACCCTTGTACTTTAAATTAATGTTAGAACACCAATTATATCTTTTTTAATTAAATAAACCTTAAATCTTACTTCGTGTAATTTTCCAATTGTTGGGCACTTTTGTGCATAAGGCATTAAGGTGTCCATCCCATTGGACTCGACACGTGAATAAACCCATTTCTCTTTCATGTATATTTTTCTATAATTTTTGGGAGTGTGCGATGCAACATCAATAACCTTAAAACATGGCCTTCAAAAACCTTGAACCAATGCATCCTAGCCTTCCGTTTTAATTCATTTAAATCCTAGCCCTTGAAAACATCCATGGCAAGGCCCAATCCTAAGAGGGCTTTGACCAAGCCTATTCCTAGGTCAACCCAAACCCATTGCATATAAATACTCCTTTCCTTTATTTTTCTCTTCTTTTCCCTAAAACCTAAAACCCATATTCATCTGATTCCCTTGTTCCCATCAACCCGCCGGCCATTTCCCTGCCGACAATAACCCCGACCTATACCCACTGAACGCCGTCGACCAACCCTCCCTCGAACGGAGCCGACCGCCTGAGACAGACTTTATCCCCTCCTCCACACGATAACCCTACCAACTCACCGATCTCCTCCGCCCAGATAACGTGCGACCCCGCCGGTCGCCACCACCATCCATCTCGACTGTTCCCATCCCCGACAGACTTTATCCCCTCCACGACGTCGGAACGGTGCAACCGACAACTGCCTGCACCGTTGTTGAAGCTCGACGACCCGCTGGACTCGATAATAACCCGACTTCGATGAACCTGCTGAACTGAAGACCGTCGGACTTTGACCCTCACCCGTCTCGTCCTTCACCGGAGCACTAAATCCAGCAACTCGACCAACTAGAACTCGCCTGCATAGCCCGGACCTCGCCATCCCCGCTGTACACGTCGCCCGGACTCGCTGCATCGTCGATGACCGCTGAACCGGAGAAGCCCGGAGCCACTGACCTGTTGCCAACCGACACCAGCACCCCGTGACAACCTCGACGCGCACGTCTTATCCCACCTACCAGGTTTGATATCCCCTCTCGTGCATATACACATACACATATACGTGTAGATCTTCATCGTATTGTATACGTATGTAGCCATGGTATATTTAGTATATGATAGGATTGGTATATGATTGGTATGTATGTATTGGCATACGTATTAGTATATGTTGAAGGTATATTGGTGTATATATATATATATATATATATATATATATATATATATATAGTATGAACTCAATTAGTATATATATATATATATGTATATGCATTGTATATGTATTTAATTTGGTGTATATGTATATTGTAAGTATATATATATAACTATATCTATTATAAGTTGCAATTAATTAGAGTTAATGTTATTGCTAGATAATATTATGTACTACGTATTATATATACTAGATGACTTGAATGTGACCACGGATACCCCGTAGTTACATTGACCTGTGACCAGATAACATGTTAGCAGACTGCCATATGTACACCGACGTACTGGGAAGACCCGTATCATCGACTGTCTGTTATGCACAACAACTACATACTTGACCCCCAGCGTAGTCTCTGAGATCATTGTATTGATTGTATGTTAGAGTAATGTCTGATGCAGTATTGTGTTAAATGATATGACTATAGGAATGTTGGATCATTCAGACGATACTTTAGAACTAGGATATTGGTATTGCCAGCTAAGGACCACATGCGAGTACATTCTGTGACAGTTTTCATTATATTAATTATCTCTATAATTCTTATTGTATAGCGTACATGACTCTGACACTGTTATTTACACGAGTTGGCATTATCGAGACCTGTCACGAGGAGTCGTGATTTGGAATCCATCGTGCTAGCTAGAGAAATGGGGAAATATTAGTAGCTTATGTGATCATATCCAAACTTTACATGCATCATAGCTCACCCACACTTTACGTCGGTGCAGCCTGACCATTAGATGCCTCATAGCCTGTTATGTGTGACTAGCCTGACTATTTCTCACATCATAGCTATCTGGATGGTTAGCCTGACCTTACATGAATCATATCTAGTCATACAGAGAAAGCCTGATCAGTCCTAAGCCGATCACATGATATGCTGATATTTCACACACTTAGTTAGATGTTCTTGACATGTATCTCTAGTATATTGACATAACATTCCTTATGTTCTAGTCATGATTCTAGCATTCACTTATATATACCAGTTCATTGTTCTAGCGTGTACTTGTATTTCTATTTCATTGCTAGATATACATTGATGATGACATATGCTCTAGTACTTCATTATTCCAGTATTTTTTATTGCCAGTATTCATATCTGTCTTATATTTCTTTACACTGTGTTATAGTTTTTGTCAATATATATGGAACTGCTGTTAGTGCTTGTACTTCCTTCCAATCTTGACTGGATATTTTTCCAAAGGATCTTGAGGATTTCTATACCATACACTATGGACCGGGTATAGATACAGATTACACATCAGAGGTTTTAGAGGAGGCTATTCCTTTAGAGGAGACATTACCTCCAGCTATCTAGATAGTATTTTATCTTATGCATCTGAGACTTATTGAGGTTTATTTCAGTTTATGTTTAGACTTATTCTTAGTTTATGTTGAGACTTATGGAGTCTTTATGTTGGACAGCCAGACTGTGATTTATCTATATATTGAGATATGGTGTTTAACTATGTCATTCTTCTTATCTCTTATCGTGCCTTATACTTTTATAGTGGTTGTGATTGAGTTTACATTATGAGATATTGTGAGATGTATATTGTTCTCCTTATGGAGATGGATATCATTGACTGGTACTTAGTTATATTAGTATTCATTGTGACCCAGACAGCATTCTACCGTCGATACTACGACGTAGGCTAGATGTACCCTCACACTCGTGCCCTATACTGGGTGTGGGTCATGATACAAGTCCTCTGGATGATCTGTAGAGAATCTTAATCTCTTGGAAAGACTTTCCAGATAACTTGTACCGGTTATATCTTCAGGAGTCTTGCAGATTGAATTTCTTCATCGTTACTTTCGTTTGGTACTTGAGTGTTGAGTTCATCGAATGTAACATTGATAGATTCTTTAACGGTCATTAATTTCTTATTAAATAGTCTGAATCCTTTGCTTTTAGTAGTGTAACCTAGAAAAATACCTTTATCGGCCTTGGAGTAAAAGTTTTCTAGGTTATTTTTAGTATTGAAAATAAAGTATTTGCAGCCAAAAACTTTAAAGTAACTAATAGTGGGGATTCTACTAAACCAAATTTCATAGATGATTTTTTTTCGAGATAGGTCGAATAAGCACCCTATTCAAAACATGGCACGCTGTAGTTACAGCTTCAACCCAAATATATTTTGGACGGTTATACTGATTTAACATGACTCTAGCCATATCGCCAAGAGTTTTATTCTTCATATCCATAACACTATTTTGAAGAGGAGTTTTAGGACAAGAAAATTCATGACAAAACCTATTTTATTGCAAAATATTTTCAAATCACTATTTTAAAATTCACCTCCATGACCACTTCGGATACGAGCAATCATGAAACCTTTTTCATTTTAAACATTTTTGTAAAAAATAACAAATTCAAAAAATGCTTCATTTTTGTTTGCAAGAAAATAAACCCATGTGTATCTAGAAAAATTATCAACAATGACATAAGCATAGAGCTTACCGCCAAGACTGGCGACCTTACTAGGTCCAAACAAGTCCATATGCAAGAGTTGAAGTGGTGTAGAGGTACTTACATCATTGATTGACTTAAAGGAAGATTTAGTAGCTTTATTCTTTTCACAATCAGCACATACCATATCTTTCTTGAAAATAATCTCTGGTAAGCCTCTTACCAACTACTTTGTGGACAATCTTGCAATAGTATCCATGTTTGCGTGTCCAAGACGCATGTGCCATAGCTAGCTATCATCTTTGTTGGGGTATAAAAATCTGCATGTATTGTTAGTATCCTTTGCAAGATAGAAAATATATATATTATCTTTCCTAATCCATTCAAAGATAACATTACCTATGGATCTTTCATATATAGAATATTTATCTTTTACGAAGTTAATACCATAACCATGGTCAGCTAAATGACTGATGGTGAGTAGATTATGTTTTAATTTTGTTACTAGATAAACATCTTTTATAACAGGATATAGAGGTATACCAATGTTACCATTACCAATAATATATCCTCTAAAGATATTACCGAAGAAGACATATCATTCTTTTTTCATCGATATTATTACAAATAGGTTGGCATCACCAGTCATATGTCGTGAGCAACTGCTATCGAGAATCCACTTGCTTCTAGCATGAGAGGGTTGTTCCACCTACAAAATAAGTTATAGATGTAACCCTTGGTACCCATTTCTTTGAGGGTCCAACTGTGTTAGTTTTTGGTACCCATGCATAAACATTCATATATACTAGATTTCTAGTTCTACAAAATCTAGATATATGTCCTTTCTTACTACAGTAGTGACATATAGCTGTGTTATTGGTGCTTTGTTCAAGAAGATAGATATGAGTTTGTGAAGCGGTTCTTTGTAGTTTACGTGGATATCTATAATAAAATGCATGATTGTGTGAGGCATGTTGATTTCTATATGGATGATAATGTGCAGTATTATGATGTGTTCTACATGTATGATTGCATGGAGCATTATGCCTGTAGGCTGGAACATAGTTGTGAGTGCTCATATATTTTTTTACGTGTCTCATGTTAGGTTGGAAAGGAAGTTTTTCAACTTGCTTACCCAATATAATCTCTAATATTTTAGAGGTAGCATATACTTCAACATATTTAGCAATGAGAGCATCTATTCTACGAGAAGCAATGAAATACTTCTTCTTTTCGGATTCGAGTTATTCCTTAATTTTAGTACTCACTTGAGAGCTCTAGACAACGCTAGCAACTGCCTCATGGAGATTAAGCTTAAGTTTAGAATTCTCTTCTGAATCGTTAGAAGTATCCTTTACTTCACTTAGTAAAGATGTAAGTCTTTCTATCTCAGTTTGATAATCTTGAATATCTTTTCTAGCATACTTTTATTTATTCCTAAGTTTTTTAAAATCATCAAGTAAATCATTAAAGGCATTATCTAACTCATCAAATTTAAAATTATCATAAGACTCTTTGTCTGTTACCTGATCCGTTAGTGCTATGAAGCATAGGTTTGCCACTTCTCGAGGATTCTCCTCTTCGGATTCACTAGCTTCGCTTTTATGCCAGATGCTAGTATTTGCATACTTTCTTGATGTTCTTCTGGTTGAGCGATCGTGGTGATTTCCTTTCCTTAAGGTTGGACAGTCTTTCTTTATATGCCCTGTCTTCTTTCAGGCTTAAAATATAGGCTCTTCATCACTGTTGTCATTGAACTCTTTCTTCTTTGATCTTTCAAGATTTAGAAATTTTTTGAAGTTCCTGGTGATTAGTACTTCTTCTTCATCTTAAGATTCATCGTCGTCAGAGTCATAGTTGGTGACCTTCTTGTGATAAGCGTTAAAAGCAATCGTCATTTCCTTTGGAGTGGGATCTTCGAATTCCTTGAGATCCAGCTCGTGTATCATCAGCTTGCCCATAAGTGTCTCGAGGGTCATCGTGGTCAGATCATCCCCTTCTATGATTGCAGTGGCCTTGGGATTCCAGTTCTTGGTAAGTCCTCTAGTAATTTACGAATCTTCTAGTGATTGTTGTACTCCTTGCCAAAAGAGGATAGAGGGTTGATGATGTGGAGGAATCTTGTGAATATTTTAGTGATCGTCTTATTTTCTTTCATTTTGATTGCTTCATATTCCTGTGTCAGTCGACTTATTTTTGATTCCTTTACTTATGAGGTTCCTTTATGTATAACTTCAAGAAGTTTCCAAACTTCGTGCGAAGTGCCACAAATGGAGACTCTGTTGAATACAGTTTTGTCTACAGCACATAATAGAGTGTTAATAGCTTTAGCATCAAGACTAGCATAATTTTTTTCAGTGTATGTGTACTTATCATGAGATTTCTCTATACGGTTGTCATCTATGATTATTCTAGGTGGCTTATTATATCCTTCTATTACAACAGCCCAAAGATCAAAATCAAGTAACTTTAACTAAAAGCTCATACGTGTCTTCCAGTACATGTAGTTAGTACCGTCAAACAGGGGTGGCCTGTTTGTGGACTGGCCTTCACCATTATTATTATGGATAGATCTAATAGTTGCCATAAGTTTCTTAGGATGTTAAGCCAATATCAATAGAACAAACTCTGATACCAAATGAAGGACCGTAGGACAACTCTAGAGGGGGGTGAATAGAGCGAAGTGGAATGCTCTATCCAATTAAAAATTAAGTAGAGTGAAAGCAGCTAGAAACTAATAATGTATAAACAAGACAGTAATATAAAGTAGCAAACACCGTGATGTATATTGGTTTCCCTCTGAGATGACTAGTCTAGTCCTAAGAACTCTTGCTCGGAGTTGTATCCACTATAATCACCAATAGTGAATCACAAGCTTTGATCCGAAGGCTTTCCACTTTTTTATGTAATAGCCGCAATTCAAAATACATAATTATATTTTTGGTTTTATAAATAAATATATAGAATTATAATATTTTTTAAATGCCTAGATTAATAATGCAATTTATCATTTTTTATTTGATACCTCATGTATATACACTATATGGTATGGTATTAAGGGGTATTTAGTCTTTTTTATTTCCCTTAATGATTTAAAAAAGACGGAAAGAGAAATTTCTCTCAACCGATCTCTTGCCCTCATGAATCAGCAAAGATCTGTCTTCATTCTCTTTATTTCCATGTTCCCATTTATCTATATGTCCTCATCCCCTCCATTCTCAAGTTCCCAACACTCCAACAATCATTATATTCCTTACTATTAACCCTTTATCCCTCCAAAATAATCTAGCCATCCTCCCTCTTTTCTCCCAACCAAATCTCTCCTTCTCTTTATTTACCTCCTTCCCCTCTCTCACGAGTTCTCTCCCGACCCCTCACCCGCAGCCGACACCGCTCCACCACGCTCCTTGTTCAGCCGTGCGCCACCCGCCTGGCCGCCAGACCAGCGCCTGTCGCGGGTCCCAACGCTGCCGTCTGGTGACCCCTGACCGTATGCCTCCATCACTACTATTCTCATCATCATCATCTTCTTCTCATTTTCTTTTTCCTTTCCAAAACCTAAAACAAAAAGGAAAAAGAATTTGAAGAAGGAGAAGAAGTGGAAGAAGAAGGAAAAATTGGAGAAGAAGCGCTACAAGACCTAACCTCCAATTCCAATCCAAGTACTCAAGGCAAGCCCCCTCCCATCCATTTCCTTTGATTCAATTTTCATTATTTACTATGTTTATTTAGAATTATTTATTACAAAATATAAATCTAGAATAAAGTGATATATATATATATATATATATATATATATATATATATATATATATATATATATATATATATATATATATATATATATGGACACGTGGATGCAGTTTATTAGGGATATAGGTTCGAAACGCGAACCAAGTACGCTTCAGACACATCGATATTGTTAATTTGGTATTATGACACAGACACGTGTGTCGTAGGAAGTCAGACACATTAACAGAAAATTAGGACACATCGCCACTAAGTTGGTGTCAATGTTAGTATTGTTTGGGTGTTGTGTTTCCAAAACATCATAATTGCAAGCATAGATTTTATGAGAATTAATCATAAATATGAGTGTAAAAGTGATATATATACCTATTTATTTCCTATGAAGAATAATTTTCCATTAGGACGTGTTATTAGAGTTGCATGTGTACTTAACATACGAGATTGGTGGAATTTGTTAATGTTTAAATTTTAATTGATTATGTGTGGGTGAAATTTTTAAATTGGTTGTTGACTTGATATGTTCACACAATTCTTATATTTACCATGATACATATAAAAACTAAGTTCAAATAAGAATTATGTTAACTAGTATATTACCACTAGTTATTTGTTGAGAAATAACAAATGGGGATGTAATGTAGTTGCTACCCAAAAAATGTCAATTGGGTATTATAAATTATTTTTAAGCCCATATGAGATAATCTTGGTATTACATATACTAGAGGTTACATAGGTGGCCATAGGAAAGGTTCTATACACGGTTCTAGGCTAGGTTGGCCTCATTAGACTCAATCTTAGGTTGATTTTCTAAATTCAGCATGTACGATAAATAATGACTCTAATTTAGTATAGATAAGTAATAGGATTTGATTACTATAGTGGTCTTAAGTTTCTAGTATTTCGGAAGTTGCCGAAATACAAAAATTTTAGGTTTTAGAGCAAAGTATTACTAAGTCTTGGAAGTACATATCCTTAATTGAGGAAATTCCATTTTATGTATATTTATAATGATTACCACCTTGAGAATAAGACATTTGGTATTCAAGCTACTATGTGTTGTCTTTTTTATATTTTAATTTTTGCGATCTAAAGTGTTTAGAGACTTTATTATTTCTGACTTATATAGAGTTTCTGGAATTTTTGTAGTAGATTGTCAACCAGTGCTAATTGCTAAATTTGCTAATTACTAAGGTATAATATTGTATTGGTAAGAAAGTCCTGGTTATTATTTGAATATCAAGGTACATTAACTGTGTGTGTTACCGGTGTTGAGAGTTGCTCCATCGGATGGGTTGGCGTACCCAGGAAATTCTTTCGAGAGTTGCTTCGGGTCTTTATATAAATTATGAAATTGCTGAGTCCAAAATACGAAGGAAACTTTGTCGAACTTTTCAAGAATTTCCAGCCATAGCCATTTTCGATATCCAAAAATTGGTTAATATATTTAGCCCTACTTTAGGAATTTTGAGTCAGTTCCCTTAGATACAAACTTACAATTTTATTTAAATTATAAGGGCCAAATTTCTTTGTAATTAAGATAGTAGGACACGGACACAAAGACATGCAAGAGAAATCCAATTAAGATTACCTTGTGTTTCTGTTGGAAGAATATCAATTATCAATTTAAATAATATCATGTGTTCTGTCATGCTCTCATTTGAAAATGAGGATGAAATATTAATATTTTGATATCACATGTTTCTATCATGTTTCAATTAAAAAGAAAGAGAAAATAGAGAATTTAAATCCTATGTTTATGTCCCGATTCAATCAAGAAAAGTAAAGTATTGGAATCATGGTATTCATAGTTCATGATATGATTCTTGGAAATAAATATAATATTGAATCGCCTTCTCGTCCTTTGTGGTATTTAGATACACGAACCAAGATTCAATATTCATACATGTACCCAACAGAAACTTAATGTAAAATAATAGAATATGATTGTTTGTAGCTTTATGTTAGTACATTGGGTGGGAGAGAACAACTGGATCAGACCCTAAATCTCTATAATATAAAAACAATAAAAGCTTATAAGTAGTTAAGCTCTTTCGCAAGGCCTTGCGAATTGAGTGTGTGAGGCTTAGCTCACTTTTGCCCATGAGAGGCAGGGCCAGATTTTAACACCGTGCCACCAAGTCCTAGTTAATTATTTAAGCCCATGAGTGGCAGGGCCAGATTTTAATACCGTGCCATAAAGTCTCAATTAATTATTTAAGCCCATGAGAGGTAACGCCGGATTATAATACCATGCCATCCAGTCTCAGTTAATTGTACCTGAATATAAACTTTTTTGATTTAAAATATCGAATGGGTGAATCAAGGGTTTAATTATTTAAGCCCATGAGTAGCAGGGCTAGATTCTTAGCACCGTGCCACCAAGTTACAGCCTGATCCCTGGTCATGAAATTCTTATCGAGAAAATATGATAAATTTGATCCGGATGCATTCTCTAAATTATATCATCATATAGAAAAATTGTTTATGATTGTGATTGCAATTGATTGTTGACATCTTATCTTGGGTGCTAGTCAGCTAGTACGTAAACTATCCCAATGCCGTAATTCAATTTCTTGTCCATGTTTGGTGTAGGGGTGGATTACTGTACTGATGATAGATTACGAAACTTAGTTGATGATGCAGATATTAGTAGAGGTTGGATATTACACAGAAGCTGTTATTTCGTTGATGCTTTCTGCATTATGATTGTAATAGTAATTATGACTGTGATTGTAATTTTGATAGTGTTTATGACTGTGATTATGATTTTAATAATTATGAGCATGACTTATTATAACATAATTATAAATGAACACCGAGGAATTCACTAGAATAGAATTTTGTCAAAATCATATTTTAAGTTAATGCAATACTCCCTTTGAATTATTCTGCTCCTTTATTTTAGAATTCCAAGAATCCTACTACTTCTTAGATTATCATTTTATTTTATTTACTTTTCGTCCTTGACTTGAGACTTGCATGTTGTTTGACGACCTAGTATTGTTCACTAGTTTTGTAGTAATATCCCAAAGGAAGCTGCTATCAAATATTGAAGAACAGTTGGAGAGTATGATCGAGATACTACCATTGAAGGTGATCAAATTTGGAACCAGATTTGTTCACATTATTATATATATATATATATATATATATATATATATATATATATATATATATATTGGAATTAATGGTTGTAATCGGGTAAAATAGTAATGGTCCCTATTTATAGTTTGGAATATTCTATAATCAACTTGTTATTTATTGTATTATGCACCAAGTGACATGTTGTAATCCTATCCTAAAATCCTACGGACGACAATCGTAAATACGGGTACAAGTATATTCGTATGGTGCATAGCCTGGGGATGATGTTACGTACCCGTCTTATCGTATTTTGGGAAGCGAAGCGTGACACTTTACAACCATAAAATTTGATCCGAAGTCTCGCAACTTCACAACAAGAGAGAGATAGAGGAAACTAGTTGAGCCAAGTTCTTTACAACTCTTGTAGACTTCTAGACCTAGACCACACTTGACACTTAGAAGGCTAAATAGTTGCTCTTAGAGATGTGAAGGTTGAGGCCTAGATGTTTGCTCACTAAAGGATTGAAGATTGTAGAATGGGATGAGATTTTGAGAGTGTGAAATTCAATCCTATTTATAGGGTATTGGCAAATAGAATTCGGCCAGAGTTCGGGTAGATTTTAATTCAAATTTTTGAACGTTGGGCCAAAAAATCAGGAGTATAATAACTGGGTTGATTTTATATTATATAGGTGACCAAGTTCGGTCCAAGATTGGCACAAATTTGGTCTGAGTTTGGTTGCCTATTCTAGTAAGGTTTGGGTTTGAATGTAGGCTAATTTGGTGGCTAGGTTTGATAATTTGTTTGAGTAGACTTTGGGTCATTCCAGTATGATTCGATGTACATAAGTCCTATACTCAAATAAAATAAAACTAATATTTGAACAACGCAATAAAATCGGCATGAAACAGCAGTGTTGAGTCTTCAGATTATGACATATCGATACATGATTTAGTTAATTATCAAAATCAAGTTGACTGAGACCAGATGGACCAACACTTTTCCGTAAGGGTGGTACTTAGCCATAGATGTGTTCCTAAAGGTGCAATACCACAAATTAACCAAGAAATTAATGGGAAAATAGAGATTATACCTATTCGGATTCAAATCCCAATAAAACTCCTCCAAATGGACACGTAGAAAATAAAATGGGCACGAACTCCTCCTAGCCAAGATCTTATCCCATGCCTCTTTTCTCTCTAAAGCTTTTAGACCTCTATGATAATTAAAATGGAGAGGAATGAGTGGATTTGGTTGGAAAAATTGGTAGAGATTGAATGAATTTGGTGATCTAGAATTTTGCAGAAGATAGAGGCTAATAAGTGAAATAAAATGAATTAATGAACCCTAATTAGAACTACTCTTATAGTAGGGTTTGGTCTTACCACAATATCAAGTTTGCCCATCTACATTTTTCATGAATGAAATCTAATTAATTAAGGAAATTATCTCGATAACTAATAGGGAATGTTCTATCCATATGCAAATTTACTTAATGAATTATAGGTGCTAAGTCATGAACTAACACAACAGCACTAACTAATTCTAACTAACTCTAGTCCATTCTAATTAGCTAGTACACTAAGCAATACTATATAATATAATTATAACTAACCCAAATTAAATATGGCTACATATTTATAACCAATTATGAAATAACAAAAATATCCCTCTCCCATAATTATGTGGTTACAATCCTATCCCCCTTAGAAAAATTTTGCCTTTAAAATTTAAGGATGGAAGTAGGTATAAAATGAATGAATATCTCATGGTTCAAAAGATAGGGTACCTCTCACACATCTCGTCTCCTCTCTAGGTCACAACCCTAGTCTAAGAAAGTCCTATCTATGTCATAAAGCATACAATTTTATTGAATAGAAATTATTCCTAATTATCGATATGCATGGTTATGGTCTTTATCTGTCGTTATACTGATGTATCTTACTAACTATACACTATCATAACAATCACGAAAGTATCTATAGGTAATAATAAATCAATCAAATCAATAGATAAAAAGACAAAGAAATAAAGAACAGAACAGAACCTGCTAACACATCACCTGTAGCATTGGTACCCTCGACCGTCATCGCAAAATCCTTGCCCTGCTGGGGTGTCTTCCTCTGCTGTTACAGAAAAATTTGGTGTGCCATAAATGGCCTAGCTGGGCCCCTTACCTATATCTGATACCTACAATAATTATTCACTAAGCATCAACCTAGCCACAATACTCAATATAAAGGGTTACCACTTCTAGTATTGGAGATACACTATAGCATTAAGTCATGAGAACACTTAACCTACTACTCACACTATTTAGAATACAATACTAACACTCTAGGGTACTAACTACTAACTATACTCTGATACCTACCTTAGAACTTGTTAACATTACCAAAAATAAGGTATTGTAAAGTCGAGACAACCTTTTAATTAATGGAGAATTGACAAAGGATACAAAAGAATCCCTAATACAAAAGGATCTAAGTACAATAAAAGAATAAGATCCAGGCAAGTGTGACGGTGAAGATCGAGCACTACAGCAGTTCTTTTATTCCGTTGACGATCTGGGACCAAGGAGGTTGACGAGGCTTCAAACAGTGCTTCGGTCTTCATCTCCTTCTTTCTTTATTATTTTTCTTTGTTGTCGTCCTTATGGTCCTTCTTTTTATATGGGAAACACCTAATATTTATTTCCTTAAGAAAGCCTTATGTAGGTGCATATACGCGGGTTGCATATTGGCGCATGGAACTACAAGCGCATGCTATTTTATGGCTGCCACATGGCAAGTCAAGATTTGGGATCGCTGATGTCCATAATACTTGTGACGCGTGTCATGCCCTAATTTTGATGGCTGTGATTGTACCTTGGGAATACTACCACCTGGCGCATGAAAATTACTGTCACTACCACATTTCTAGAATAGGAATATTTTTATCTTTTTGTAATAATTAAATATTCTTTTTATATATATTAAATATAATATATAATGTATATATTATAATTATTATATTATTAATGTTGGTTAGAGGACTAGACTTGACATAACCTATGGTCCCAACTAGTAGAACTAGCCACAATTATACTAGATTAATTGATTCCCTTTTTAAGTTAGACATTAGAATAATCCTTTATTAGGAGTAAAACCCTTCACTAACTAAATAACTCTTCATGACAATCTATAGGGGCAATGTAGACCTTTTGCATTAGCTAACCCTAGAATTTTATGTGGTCGACCCTATATAGGAGGGGGTGCCTCTCTCCATTATATTTAATAGCGCATAAAAATTCTAAGTTGGTGTTCTTCCCCAAAAGTGATTCATTCCTCCACTGAAATTCCACCAAACCACTTCTAATCCCTCCCATTTCATCATCTAAGGAGCACTAAGAGCTTGGATTGCTAGAAGCATTGGAGAAGGACTTTGGCTAGGTGCTTGTGTCCAATCCCTCTCTAAATTCTGTTTTTATTGTGCATTTGACCATTAGGAACCCACCTATGGATTAGTGCTACCCCTAGGAAGAACAATGGGCTTCTATTGATCCTTATTATGACTTCTACATAGAGTTGTGCCCAAATTAGGGGTTTTGTGTCACTACCATATTTCTAGGAAAGGATATTTTGATAATTTCATAATTAATTAAATATTACGCATGTTGTATAATTATTTATTATGTTATTTAATTATTATTAGATATTAGTTTATTATTTTGGGCTTGTGTTGGTGGACCTAACTAGTTTAGATTAGATCCATGGACTCACATTTGCAATTAGTTAGAATTGAGCCCAATTAGAAGCCCATTCATTAGGAGGATGATTAATTAAATTAAACCCATTAGACTAGAACCTTCCCTCCTTAATTATTTTTTCATGAGAGGCCACAAGGGGTATATTGGTCGTTGCATAATAGCTTGAGGGAGGGGTCTGTCACTACCACATTTTCTAGGAAAGGGTATTTTAGTATTTTCTTATTTAATTAATTATTGTGCTTGATAAATAATTATTTGTGGTATTATTTAATTGTTGGATATTTTTTTTTAATTTGGACTTGTGTTAGTGGACCTAACTAGTTTAGTTTGGACCATGGACCAACAAGAATTAATTAGTTAGACTTAGCCCATTTAGAAAGCCCATTGTTAAGGAGATCGATTAAATTAATTAAATCATTAGAATAGAAGCTTTCTTCCTTAATTATTTCTTCATGAGAGGCCCCAAGGGGTATAATGGACATTACATGATTACTTGAGGGAGAGGAATAGGGGCCGGCCTATTTAAAAAGAGGGGGAAAATTCTCTCTCCTCTTTTTCATTCTAAATCTAGATATAGAATTTCCTACTACAAAATTCCTTCTTTCCCACTTCATTTCCCTAACAAATTCATTCCAATTCCTTCCCAAATAACCATTAGAGACTTGAGAAGCAAGGATCTAGAAGGAGGAAGCAAAGATCTACAAAGAGGAGCAATTATCTATAATTTGGAAGCAATTTCATCTCAATTGGAGGTTTTATTGGGAATCCATCTCCCAATAGGTACAAGTCAGTTTTTTTCCTTAAAATAGCTTCTAAATCTGAAATGTTGTCTATTCCGCCAGTGACGGGAGACTGCATTTTACGCACAGGGCGCGGAGTGGACTTCTGGACTAGCATTAAGCAATTTCTAGAAGTTTTGTCGGCCCTGTCAGAGACAGGCGACTGAATTTTACGTGTAGGGCACGGAGTATACTCCTTGGTTAGCACTAAGGCCTTGCCAGAAGTTTTGTCGGCCTTGTCAGAGACAGGCGACTGAATTTTACGTGCAGGGCACGGAGGGAGCAATGCTACAACCTCATTGGTCGGAGAGACCGGAGAGTCCACAGGAATGGTAGAGGATGTCTTGGGCATCCAGACCTTGCGCAGCTTCCTGTTGTCTTGGACGGAGAGAGGGTGAGAGCTACCCCCGGTTCGAAGCATGTCTTCGTAGGCAGATTGGTCGAAATGGACGACCAGTGTCTTCTTCACGGTTCCTACAGATACCGCATCGTGTTGAGCAATTACTTCCTCATCAGAAGAGAAAGACGTCCCCAGCAGAGTCGCCATCTTGTTTGTGGTGAAAAATGAAAGAATGAAATGTATTCAAGTGGGGGTTTATACGAAAGCCATTTTCTTTGGTTTACAAACAAACTTGTATAATTTAGTCCTATACGAGGATGTCTGAGTACAATTTATTTAATCTGGGTAAATATTGCTATAGGCGTCTGATCTGCAGTTGATCACTTTAGCCCTTGACCACACGATGATGAAGAAGTGCCGTAGAAGACGGGAAGCAGCTTCGAAGGTTGCAAAAAAGAGGGTGGATGCACGATGCCAAAGTCGTCGATCCCTACTCTTTGCCTGAGCTCCGGATTCCTCTCTCTCCAAGACTATTCGACCTCTCCCTTGTTCGATCTTCCTTTTAAAAGTTTGACCTTTGATCCATTTCTCGACCTTTTTTCCTCTGTTGATAGAGGTCTCTATTTATAGAGTTTTAGTGACAGTGACCACTCAGTCAGTATAAAAACCGAGGAGTGGACAGCACAGCACCCTTTTACACAACGGTTAAAGTAACCAATGCCTGCGTATAGATGATCTTTTGAATGAGCGTGTGAAGCGGGTCCAACTAGGGGAAAAAATGCGTATAACTGCTACGAAGATCACGGCGTAAAAGCCACGCAGGTAGGCATCCCTCGTGTAGAAGAGGTTGGCGTAGAAGCCAATGTCTGTCACCATGGCATAGAAGACAAGTAGGCATAGAGGCCGAGTAGGCGTAGAAGCCGAGTGGGCGTAGAAGCCGAGTGGTCATAGAGGTCGAATGGGCGTAGAAGCCGAGTGGTCATAGAGGCCGAATGGGCGTAGAAACCGCTGCGTAAGGTGCCAGAGCGCTGATGTGGACGTCTTAGCTGAGTAGGCGTAGAAGATATAATGAAATCCCTTGCATTAAATGCAGAGATCTGCCACCATCCTGTGCATTAAATGCAGATGCTTGTCTTTAAGATTTGCCATCATTCTGCGCATTAAATGTAGATACGCGTCTCGAGTCCTGTGCGCAGAGTAGCTGCTGACGTGGCAGGCTGTTTGTCCTCCGCGGAGCGTAAGAAGGTCACGTCTGCCTGTGTAGAACTAGGCAACATATTTCCTTGCATGCGTAGGAGTAGTTCACGCGAAGGGGATGTCACTAAACGACGGTTCGGTAACATTTAATCAAATCCCTTGCATTAAATGCAGAGATTCGCCATCATTCTGCGCATTAAATACAGAGGCATGTTTTGAAGGTCTGCAGCCCTTCTGTGCATCAAACGCAGAGACGTGCCTCGAGAAACTGTCACCGCCCTGTGCATTAAATGCAGAGGCGTGCCTCGAGCCCTGTGAGAAGTGCAGCTTTCGACGTGGCAGGCGGTTTGTCTTCCGCGGAGGGTAAACAGCTCACATCTGCCTGTGTAAAACTAGGCGGCGCCGTCCTCTGTACGCGAAAAAGCTGTTTACGCAAAGGAAAAGGCAGTAAACAACAGCCTGGGTTGCAGTGTCGCGCCATCATTATAGCCGTCGCCTGGGTAGTCGAGCAGTATCCCTTTGTCAGAAGTCCAGACGTCAGGTTCATTTGCAGGACATGACAGGTTCACTTCGGAGAACACGAAGCGTTCCTCGTACGTTTTAATGCTGCATTGAAAGCGGACGTATGTTTTACGCCATATAGGCGACGAAGCCCTCTGTTCTACGCTGAAGCAGCCTGGACATACTACACCTACGTGGGTGGTCCTTTTATATATTACGCTGTGCTCAGTGGAAAAGCTCCGTTGCACGCTTGATGGCTCTGAGGTCCTCTGTTTACACTGCCCTGCATCACCTTGCTTGCGTAGAGATGTCCAGCATATTTTTCATGCTTCTACACCAGTCGGGGGTGGTGAGTATTAGTATAGATATGTGATCAATATCCCTATTATATCAAATACTGATTACTGAATAGTGTTGATCATACACCGTACATATGATTAGCTAGGCCACATTGCATCTTGTCCAAGTCGATCACATGTTAAGCTAGTACTCACACACTTAGTCATTAGTATTCTTGTTTCATTGGCATATTGTTCATTATTGTATTTATTTCTAGTATTTCCTTATTGTATATATATTTCTTGTATCTATTGTGCATCTTGTTTATCCACAGCTATTTACTGTTACATAGTTTTTATCATTTATTAGAACTGCTATTAGAGATGTACTATGCTCCTTTCCTGACTAGATATATTTTTCCAGATGACACTGAGGAGTGGTACCCTACCTATTATGGATCCCAGGATGTTGTGGGTTGATTCTGAGACCATGGCTCAGGAGGGACTTATCCCAACTGAGACAGTTGACCCTGGAGTTGTAGCTTCGTAGTATTCTTTTGTACTGGATTTGTCTCCAGCTTATTTCTGTACTTCTTCAGACTCATTGATTTATTATTTTAGACTCATGAGTTGTATTGTGACTATCTTATTCTTTATCTGATTCATGATCATTTCTATCTTAGTTCTGTGATTGAGTATATTATCATTATTGGTGGTTTATTATATTGTTAGATAGATTATCTAGACAGCGTTCTACCGCCGATTCTGCGCCGTAGGCTGGGCGTTGTTTACGACTTATACCCTTACACCGGGTGCGGGTCGTGACACATTTTTGGTGGTGGCCCATGCAGGTCTAGCTTCACAAAGTATGTGATGTCGTGGTAGTGCGACAATTTAGTTGTACTACTGCGAGCCTGCAATATGATATAGGAATAGGCTGAGATACTCAATCACACCTAGGAAATTTCTTTTGATTCAGCTATTCTCCTTTGATATTGATACTTGATCTCTTAAACTGTCCTTTCCTTGATATCTTATATCTTGTGCCATATTGATTCTTTCTTTCGCTTTATCTCAGGATGCCGCCTAAGACTAGATCGCAGCAGGGAGAGCAGTTTCTGAGAGGTCTGCGACATCCCGAGGGCCTGTATCAGTCACTTCTTCGGTGATTGGAGTGTCAGCTGCTTTCGTAGGTCCACCACCTACTCAGAGGACTGTGCCAGCTATATCTGAGGGGCTTCCACCTCCACCTCCTGTGCCAGCAGAGGCGTCATAGATGTTTACACTATTTCGTGAGATGCTCGAGGCACAGAGGGCTCAGTCAGAGGCACTTCAGAGGCAGACCGACATTCTATGGCAGGGCATCGAGAGTGCTTATCAGCTTGCTCGTGCTGTAGTCGAGAGAGGAGTTTCGGTCCAGCAGCAGGTTATTCCTCAAGTTGCTCAGCTTCGGCCAGGCAATATTCAGGACTTCAAGAAACTGGAGCCTAGGGTTTTCAAGGGGACGGAGGGCATCGTCTATGCTGATGTTTGGCTCGAGGACATTGAGCATCTTATGAGGGTGTCCAGTCTTTCTGAGGATCTGAAGGTTGAGGTGGTAGGACTTTAACTGTTCGACGTCGCTCGTACTTGGTTCAGGAATGAGCCGGTTCTGGTTGATGCAGGACAATCTTAGGAGGTATTCAAGGACCTTTTCAAGAAAAAGTTTTTTGCCCAGGCAGACAGGCTAGACTTGGTGAGACAGTTTGAGAGTCTCATTCAGGGGAGCATGTCTGTGGAGGAGTATGCTACGGAGTTCGGCAGGTTGAGCCAATTTGCAGAGTATCTGGTGAGAGAGCCGGAGGTTCGAGCCATTCGTTTCCGTGAGGGTCTAAACTGAGAAGTGAAGATTCTCATTCCGTCTTTTTATGAGACATACTCGGAGATACTTGTGGAGGCACGCAAGATTGAGCGAGAGTTGGGTTTGAAGCTCAAGAGAGACCGTGATTCTTTTCTGGGGGCCAACGATAGTGCAGTATCCGCCAAACATCCTCATTTCCAGTCCAGACCTTTCCAACATCTACAGCAGAACCAGACTCCAGCTAGAGCACCTTTTCACCAGGCACCTCAGCAGCAGAGACAGTTACAGCAAGCTCCATGCAACTACTGCAAGAAGCCTGGCCACATATGGAAGGTTTGCAGGAGAAGTCTAGGAGTTTGTTTATATTATGGTACTGAAGGGCATCAATCGAGGGAGTGTCCTCGTCGTGCAGTTCAGGGAGCAGCTTCATCTCCGAAGGCACAGACGAGACCACCTGTAGCACAGTCGAGGAGACCACTTCTGACACAGCAACAACGTTTTGTTCAGCATCAGCAGCAGGGAGGTGCTCGGTAGGGACGAGCGTTTGCTATGACTGTCGAGGAGGATAAACCCACCGGAGATGTCATCGCAGGTTCTATTCTTCTTGATTCTATTCCAGCTTTAGCTTTGTTTGATAGTTGTGCTTCCCATAGTTTTGTATCTGTTTCTTTTGCTCTGAAGCATGGTTTGGTAGCTGAGTCTTTGTTTAGGACTTGTAAGATCATGACCGGGGGAGGCATTATCCTAGTTAATAATATTTGCAAGGATCGGAGAGTTACTTTGGGAGGCCGGGAGTTGAGTGCGTGTCTACTTGTAATGCCACTTTCAAGATACGATATTGTACTCGGAATAGATTGGTTGAGTAGGCACCGTGCTAGCATAGATTGTAGAGGAGGTAGAGTTTTCTTTGGTCCGCTAGGAGAGCCAGAGTTCGAGTTTGCTAGAGGAGCTGCGGAGTAGGAAGAACGCATTATTTATGGAGCTATGGTGGAAGACAAAGAGTTGTCACATCCATTGATAACAGAGTTCTTGGATGTGTTTCCTGAGGAATTGCCAGGATTGTCGCCAGATTGAGATGTTAAATTTTCTATAGACTTGGTGCCAGGTGCAGAACCAATTTCGCAGTATGTCTATAGAGTAAACAACAACGAGTTGGTCGAGTTGAAGAAGCAGGTGGACGAATTATAGGATAAGGGGTTTATCAGATCTAGTTCTTCACCATAGGAAGCCCCGGTATTGTTTGTACCGAAGAAGGATGGATCGGTGCACATGTGCATTAATTATAGGGCTTTGAATAATCTCACTATCAAGAATAAGTATCTTTTGCCACGGATTGATGATCTGTTTTATCAGTTGAGTGGAGCCAAGGTGTTTTCTAAGATAGATTTGAGATCAGGCTACCATCAGGTGAAGGTGAAGCCGGAGGACATACCGAAGACTGCTTTTAGAACTCGGTATGGTCAGTACAAGTTTATGGTGATGTCGTTTGGTTTGACTAGTGTACCAGCGGTATTTATGAACTTGATGAACAAGGTGTTCCACCAGCACCTTGACAAGTTCGTGGTGGTGTTCATCGATGATATACTCATATACTCGAGGACACCAGAGGAGCATAAGGAGCATTTGAGGATTGTGTTGGATGTGCTGAGGAAGGAGAAGTTGTATAGGAAGTTGTCCAAGTGTGAGTTTTTCTTGGACAAGGTAGAGTTCTTGGGGAATGTTGTGACTGGTGATGGTATTTCAGTGGATCCGAAGAAGATTTCAGCAGTGGAATCTTGGGAGACTCCGAGTTCGGTAACAGAGATCAGGAGTTTCTTGGGATTGGCAGGCTACTACAGAAAGTTTGTGCAAGATTTTTCGAGGATTGTCGAGCCGATGACCAGACTCACAAGGAAGGATGTGGAGTTTGTTTGGACGGAGGATTGCCAGGTTGCTTTTGAGGAGTTGAAGAAGAGGTTGACGTCTGCTCCTATTTTGACGTTGCCATCAGGGTCCGGAGGATTCACTATTTATAGTGATACATCGGGGAAGGGTTTGGGTTGTGTTCTTCAGCAGCATGGGAAAGTGATTGCCTATGCATCCAGGTAATTGCGTCCTCATAAAATGAACTATCCTACCCATGATTTGGAGTTGGCAACAGTCATCTTCGCTCTGAAGTTGTGGAAACATTATTTGTACGGAGAGCGTATAGAGATCTTTACAGACCACAAAAGCTTGAAGTACATTTTCACGCAGAAGGAGTTTAACATGAGGCAGCGTCGGTGGTTGGAACTGGTGAAGGATTTGATATCTCTTTACAATATTATCCTGGGAAAGCCAATGTAGTTGCCGATGCTTTGAGCAGGTATCCGGTAGTTATATTCTTGACGCATGATCGATATTTGTTGGAGGACTTGGAGAGCTTGGGCCTTGAGGTGATTGTTCCTGGTGGTACTATGCAGATGTGGGGACTGCAGATACACTCAGATTTGATGGACAGGATCAAGGCAGCATAGTATGAGGATGTATCTCTGAGGAGTATCAGAGCTCAGGTGAGAGCAGGATTGGAGGATGATTTCACTATTGCAGAGGATGGATCTTTGAGGCATGGAGTTAGATTGTGTGTGCCTAGTAGGGAGTTGCGTGAGGAGGTATTGCAGGAAGCACATCGCTCTCAGTATTCCATGCATCCAGGTGCTAACAAGATATATCGGGATATGCGAGAGAGTGTGTGGTGGTATGGCATGAAGAGGGAAGTAGAACAGTTTGTATCGAGATGCTTAGTGTGCCAGTAGGTAAAAGCCGAGAGGCAGAGGCCAGGAGGGTTACTTCAGCCATTACCCATTCTAGAGTGGGAGTGGAAACACATTACTATGGATTTTGTGTCCGGACTTCCACGATCTCCAGAAGGGAAAGACGCGATTTGGGTCATTGTTGATAGGTTGACCAAGTCGGCCCACTTCTTGCCTTTCAAGGTGGGTTTGGCTACGAAGAAGCTGGCAGAGATGTATGTGAGGCAGATCGTTAGGATACATGGAGTTCCCATCAGCATAGTCTCAGATCGGGATAGTCGTTTCACTTCTCATTTCTGGAGGAGTTTACAGGAGAGTTTGGGCACTCATCTCAAATTCAGTACTGCATATCATCCCCAGACAGATGGACAGTCAGAGAGGACTATACAGACTCTCGAGGATATGTTGCACACTTTTGTACTAGATTTTGGGGGTTCTTGGGAGGACCATCTCCATTTGGTAGAGTTTGCTTACAACAACAGTTACCAGGCCAGTATAGAGATGTCACCTTTTGAAGCTCTGTATGGTCAGAGGTGTCGTACTCCTTTATCTTGGGACGATATTGGAGAAAGAGTTTTGCTTAGGACAGAGATAGTTATGGATGCAGCAGAGAAGGTTCAGTTGATCAGAGACAGACTTCGAGTGGCGCAGGACAGACAGCGGCATTGGGCCGATAGCCATCGAAGACCTTTGGAGTTCAAGGTATAGATTAGATTTTTGTTTTGTGCTTGTTCTTGGTTGTTTGTTATAGATTAAGTTCTTAAGGTGGTGTTTTGTTCTAGGTGGGTGGTTTGGTGTTTCTGAGGATTTCTCCGACACGAGGCACGATTCACTTCGGTGGAGGCGGAAAGCTTAGTCCGCGATTCATCGGACCTTTCACTATTCTAGAGAGGGTCGGTGTAGTTGCTTATAGACTACACTTGCCACTTATATTGGAGGGAGTGCACAACCTGTTTCACGTATCGCAGTTGAGACAATACGTAGCAGATCCTAGTCATGTATTGGATCACTCGGAGATAGAGGTGGGCCCTACTCTTAGATATCCAGAGCAGCCAGTTGAGATTCTGGATCGGAGAGAGAAGGTGTTGAGGAAGCAGACTATTCCTTTGGTACGCGTCGCATGGAGGCATCACTCCCTCCCCGGGGGAGTCTACCTGGGAGAGAGAGGATAAAATGCAAGAGCGTTATCCATATTTGTTTGTGCCTTGAGGTATGTTATTTCCTAGTTATGTTTTATTCATTGTTATGCTCTTTCATAGTAAGTTGTGATCCTTTAGTTCTGTTCTATTATTTTCTGGGGGTAGTTTTTGTCTTTGAATTTTGAGGAAAAAATTATTTTAAGGAGGGTAGACTTGTCACTACCACATTTTCTAGGAAAGGGTATTTTAGTATTTTCCTATTTAATTAATTATTATGCTTGATAAATAATTATTTGTGGTATTATTTAATTGTTGTTAGATATTATTTATTTAATTTGGACTTGTGTTAGTGGACCTAACTAGTTTAGTTTGGACCATGGACCAACATGAATTAATTAGTTAGACTTAGCCCATTTAGAAAGCCCATTGTTAAGGAGATGGATTAAATTAATTAAATCATTAGACTAGAAGCTTCTTTCCTTAATTATTTCTTCATGAGAGGCCCCAAGGGGTATAATGGACATTACATGATTACTTGAGGGAGAGGAATAGGGGCCGGCCTATTTAAAAAGAGGGGGAAAATTCTCTCTCCTTTTTTTCATTCCAAATCTAGATCTAGAATTTTCCACTACCAAATTTCTTCTTTCCCACTTTATTTCTCTACCAAATTCATTCCAATTTCTTCCCAAATCACCATTAGAGACTTGAGAAGTAAGGATCTAGAAGGAGGAAGCAAGGATCTACAAAGAGGAGCAAGGATCTACAATTTGGAAGCAATTTCATCTCAATTGGAGGTTTCATTGGGAATCGATCTCCCAATAGGTATAATTCAGTTTTTTCCCTTAAAATAGCTTCTAAATCTGAGATTTAATCATGGAAAATCAAATCATATGTATGTAGTACCAATAGGATTTGGTTTTGTGTTCATAGGAGGCCTATTGAGAAAGTTGTGGTATTTTTTGTATCAATTTTGGGAGAATTCCGAGATTGACATTTGTTGTGTGTGTTAATTGATCCTATAGATCAATTTGACATGTGTTTTTGTGTTTGGGGCTAGTGTCATATCCACAATTGGGTACGTATAGGTCGTATCCTAACAATTTGGTGATACGTGTTATTTTAGGAGTTTTTCCTCCGACACGGGACTTTGTACATGTCGTATTTTGACACGGACACATAGATCTATATTTGACAGTTTATTTTGTTCATAAATAATATATGTGACTTTCTTGTTTCCTTCGGGATGCAATTGGATGTGTGGTGGACTCGTGTCACATGCGTATCCTAGATCTAGTGGGATACGGTGTGATACTCTCCATTTGTTGTGTATTTATGTGTAGATCTAATTAATTATGCTTTAATTCTTGAATTATAATTGTGTACATATATATAGATATTATATATATATTATAATGTATTTATTATAGTGATTATTGTATCATAGATTTATGTACTATATATGTACTAATAGAATATATGTATATTATGTAGCTTTCTTCTACATGCATTTATATATATATATATATTTTATAATATATTGTATGGATATATATGTATATGTTGATTATATATATACATGTATGTTTAATTGGATAATTATTTTATATGTAATTATTATAGGATTAACTAGATATATGTATAGATGTAATTATAATATTTATGTATGTGTGCATATGGCCATGTTGTAATATATAAATTATTATGGAGGGGGTGTATTTATATATATATATATATATATATATATTACTATTTTTTTAGCGACAACAAGTTTAATTACAGAGCTGCTGTCATTATTAGCAGAGGGATCAGCAACAGCCGTTGTAGCAGTGGCGGCGGCAATTAATGACAGCCGCCACTGTCATTAATAGCAACAGCAGCGGCGGCAAAATACAGCAGCAGCAATAGCAGGATTAGTGACGGTTGAAAACCGTCACCAAGCAGCAGCAGAAGTGCAGATTCAAAGCAGCATCAGCGACGGCGGCTTCAGTGACAGCCAGAACTGTCACTAAAAGCCTGTTTAAGCGTATCGGTGTTTTTCAACACTGTTTTCAGCGACAGTTAGGCAGATTATTATATTTATGTGTTTATATACTATATTTATATATATATGTATATATATATGTACTGATATTGAGATAATATACTATTATTGCTATATTCCTTATTTGTATAATATTAGTATATATTTATATTATATATGAGGGTATTTAGTATATCAAGGTATTGAGTATTACCTTGTGGAAACCAAGGTAAGTGGGATACTCAAGATACGGGGTTTGGGTATCAAGATTGTGGTTATTGTTGGGATACCAAGTTGGTTCAAAACCATGGTTCCTATTTGATATGTAATTAATATTCTATATTGTTATACATAATTGTTTGATATATATGTATTGTGATGTTTACCTTGGAATTTACGTATCCGGAGATACGGTATCCTAATATTTTAGGATGTGGTTTTTATGACTTAGATTTTAATATCTTGACCCAAGATTTTTGTATTAGACTTGTGCAACCTAGAAATAGATAGTTGACCTTGGTTTGACCATAGTTGACTTAGAGTTGACCATAGTTGACTTTTGCCTTAGAATTGACTTATTGACCTAGAAGTTGACTAGTTTAACTTATTCTCTTTTCGGAACCTTGTATTGATGTTGTATTCCATATCTAGGTCTTTGAGGCATCGAGTCAGACATCTGTGAGACTATTCATTGGACTTCAGGCGAGTACATTCTCTAATAGTTTCTCATTTATGATATCCTCTATGTTTATTGTATCTAGTGTTGTCACGCCCCAGTCCCAAAATACGTAGGACCAGGATTACGTAACATGTCAACTACGCATTCGACCAGAATATGGTCCGAATCAAATACGTATAAGCTGTATAATATAAAGGGCACTATCTAGATATCCCATAAATGTAAACCTCTATGTCTCAATCCACAATGAACAGAAATATACAAGAAAGAGCTATATGTGCTAAAGTCGGCCGCCCAATAACACACAAACTCGAATAGACTCGAGAAGAGATGAGTCTACAAAAACTAGGCTATAACAGTAGATGAATAAACAATATGAATAAAGTAACCATAATGCCGGTAGAAATGATATAAGTACCTGGTACAATGCCCACAAGATATGCCACTCCATCAGCAACTACAAATGCTCCGCAATTGTCTATGCTGCAAAACTGGCAGGGAACCAGATCCTCAGAGGGACGTAACAAGGTACAAAAATATAGCATGCCAAAGTATAATAGAAAGTACAAGTGCAACGACGGTGTAATCTAGCATAACCAAACTAAGTGAGACACAGTTTGAAGACAATGTTCGACGAGTGGGCTATCCAAAGTAAAAACTGTAGCTCCGAACACAGAGATACACGGGGCATACCGTAGCTCCGAGCACAAAGTCACACGGATAAAACAACTACTCTAAATACAGGATCACTACAGAAATAGTACATATACATATATAAGCGCATGCAGAGGAGCCCAAACGTCTAGTGACTGTCTTCTCCATCCCAAGCGGTCAACTATTGTGCGTTGAACCTGAACCTCTATCTAACAGTCTCGTCACACAGAAGAAACTCAACAGACGTGACTCTAAGGTCGTCCCAATCTCCGGTCATGATGTCAGTATCAAGATATAGGAAATCTGGTATGATAACAGTATATAAATGTGTCTTGGGGTGACGATAAACTCAGGTACGTACATCGAGGTGTTACGAACATCTAACATTTGTCACAAGATGTTACGACGAACGTCTGCATCCGATTGTGATCCGGACGTGAAGTAACGATCATAAACAGAAATATGTGCACATTGTACATAAAGAAATAATAAATATTTGGTAACTGAAATATAGGGTGGCAAGGTATACTTGTCTACGTCCGGCTGCTGATGACGGGGATCCGGTACAATGTCCAAGTCCGCGGGTCCCGTAGTATATCTTTCCAGCCTATATTTTTCCAGAATCTTTCTAGCATAACTTCCTTGCCCAAAGGTTAAGTTGATGGCTTCAGCTGCAGCCTCTTCACCGTTTGCTTGTGAAGTTGATTCTTTTCCATATGGATCATCACTGAAAAATTCCTTTGACCTGGACCTGTACTAAATTCACCATGTAAACCTCTTCTCTCGGCAGCCCAGTATCTGTATGGTAGATTGCTTTGCCTGTCAGATTTAGACTCTACCTGATCCATAGCATTTGACTCCCCATGGATGACTGAGTTCGAATAGTTTAATTCACCAGTTTTACTGTTGCTATCTGGTACAGTTTTCTGCATCTCAATATATAAATTAGGAAATCTCCAGTCGTTTGTGGGGTTTGAAGAATCATATGCTGATAAAGAAGCTAAATATCTTCTGCTTGGGTTCCTCAGCCTATAAACTTTCCCTGATGCAACACGAACCAGGTCAAGATGAACATCACAAATGGAAGCAGTTTTCAGACGACCACTTCCAGCAGGAACTGAAGGATGAAACTTAGTGGAATGATTAGCCAACCTCCCAGATAGCTCTGCGACCTTGTGCCCTTTCTTGGCAGTTTCTGTAAACATTTCCCAATCCCATATATCAATAATGGGAAAAGGTAGCAGGCCTTCATCCGTTGCTCTAACCTCCTGACCATACTGAGCTAGCCAGTTTTCTTCATCAAAAGAAGCATCTTCCCCTTGTAATTTCTGTGTTGACGTTCCCTCGTCTTGCATGTCCTCAGGGATCCCCTCATCTTCAACTTATCGAACATGAGAGCAAGATAACTTATCTGTTGCTGAGCTTTTGCCTCTTCTCCCTTGTCGAATTCCAATGGCACGTAGCTCTCGTCCTCGTAAGCGTAGTAGAGACCATCCCTGCTGCTATAGTACCATCATGCACTCGGATCATGATAGAAACCGCTACTGGAGTGGTGGAGGCTATGGGGGGAACGACTGGAGCCATGGTGGTCGGCTCGGTGATAGCCGGAGCTCGTCGACCGCTGGCCGGAAAATAGGGTCGGGTGGAAAAGGTAGAAGAGTTGTAGAAGAAGAAGAAATGAAGAAGAAGAAAGGAAGAATGAGAAGGCTATGTAACAGGAAGAGGGGGAGTATGGAAAAATATGGCTGTGGGATTTTCTTTGGGAGGAGGGAGGAGAGAGAGAAGAGGGTGGTTTTTAATATCCCTAGGGATTAGGGCCTGCATTGGGGAGAGGGGAGAAAAAGACATTATATAGGGGGTTGTATGGAGGATGGGTGGTCAGGATTTGCCCATTTCAAATGGGTGGTGGTGATTAAATATGAAGAAATAATTTCTTCATCCAAAAGAAAGGGAGAGGGTGGCTTGACTTGGTCAAAGGAGAGGGGGCTTCTCCATTTGGCCTAGACCAATGAGGTTAGGACACCTATTTCAATAATTACAACTAAGCCGCTTAAATTTGGGTATTTGCACAATCACATAAAATAATACAAAAATAATGGGAGAATTGGTGTTTAGTATTTTGTAGGGTGAGGGGGAATTGTGTGTTTGACATGGACTTAATTAAATGGGCATTGGGATTAAATGGGGATTAAAATAGGATTATTCAAAATTGGTATTCCCGATTTAATTAGAATAAAAGTGTCCCACGCTTTTAAATTAAATGGGGGCACTTGGGGTCTAAATTTGGAAATGACACAAAGGTCAAAAATGGTGGGGGCTTGGAGTCAGTCTTAGACCCAGTTGGTCCGGTTCATCGGGTTAAGTTAGTATCTCAAAATTGATGGTAACGACACAGGTGTCCGACACGGGATTAAATATGGGATTTTTGGATACGGTAAGTTGTGTAATTAATTTAGGGCACAACGGATATGATTTTGAGTGACGGAAAAGTCCCGTACCTAAATTGGCGGATCAAGTCAAAAGTACAACAGTCCGATGAAATTTATGGGCTGATGTTGGGCTCCGAATAATTCAACAATGGTAGGGCACGCCATGGGTTTAATTAATAAACAGACATCTGCAAACCTTACTTTAAACCTTAATCAATTGCTGCTAAACCGAATTTTCTAACCCATATCAGACTATCTATAGAAATATTTGAGGGGGTTTACATCCTTCCCAACTTAGAAAATTTTTGTCCCCAAAATTAAAAGTAAGGCACGGTAATGGCTAAGAGAATTTAAAAAAACAAGCTAGTAATCAAATACGGTACGTAAATTCGGACCTATCTCCTCAAATAAATATGGAAAATGCTGACGAATGGAATCCTTGCGCTCCCAGGTAGACTTGCCTAGCAAATGATGCTTCCATGAAACTCTGACCAGTCGAGTAGTCTGCCCTCTCAAAGTCTTCTCGCTGTGATCGAGGATCTCAACTGGCTACTCTACGTAAGATAAACTAGGTCGGACTATAATCTCTGAATGATCAAGCACGTGGCTAGGGTCTTCCACATATCTCCTCAACTTCGATACGTGAAATATGTCGTGCACTCCTTCTAATGATGGAGGCAATACAAGACGATAAGCCACTTCGCCAATTCGTTCTAAGATGTTAAAAGGTTCGATGTACCTCGGACTCAGCTTGCCTCTGCCTCCAAATCTGATGGTACCACGAGTAGGCGGTACCTTCAAAAATACATTGTCACCTTCCTTGAACTCCAATGGTCTATGGTGCGCATCTGCCCAATGTTTTTGTCTGTCCTGTGCTGCATGCAGGTGGATCTGAATCTGCTTGACCTTCTCCATTATATGTGTCACCAACTTTGGACCAAGTATCTGATGCTCTTCCACGTCACTTCAATATACTGGTGACCTACATTTCCTGCCGTATAGTGCCTCATAAGGTACCATCTGTATGCTAGCCTGGTAGCTATTATTATAGGAGAATTCTACCAAGTATAGATGGTCCTCCCAAGATCCTCCAAAATCAATCATGCACGCTCTCAACATATCCTCTAATATCTGTATCGTGCGCTCTTACTGGCCATTAGTCTGTGGATGATATACAGTGCTGAACTTGAGACGAGTTCCTAGACTCTCCTGCATACTCCACCAAAATGTGACATGAATCTGAAATCACAATCTGATACAATGCTGACAGGCATTCCATATAGTCGTACTATTTGCCTCATGTCAGCTAAAATCTTCGTGGACTGCCCAACTCTGAAGGGCAAGAAATATGCAAACTTGGTGAGTTCGTCTATGACAACCCAAACTGCATCCTTCCCGCTAGGGCTCTACAGGAATCCTGTGACGAAGTCCATGGTAATGTGTTCCCACTTCCACTCGGGAATGGGAAGCGGCTGTAATAGTCCTGCAGTCCTCTGATGTTCAGCCTTGACTTGCTGACAAACCAAACATCTTGCCACGAATCTTGCAATCTCTCTCGTCATCCCATGCCACCATAAATGTTGTCTCAAATCTCGGTATATCTTCGTACCCCCGGGATGAATAGAATAAATCAAGCTATGAGCCTCGGTCATCAACACCTGGCGTAGCTCGCCACTCAGAACGTATAGGCGATCTCCATACCTCAATGTTCCGTCTTCATGAATCCTGAGTCCCGTCTGCATGCCGGCCTCTGTCCTCTCTCCTAGACGTCAAAATCTCGTATCTGTAGGCAGGGCTGCCTTGAGACTGGCCATCTGTCCATCCATGCCTGGCAATACAATCTCTATCCCAAGCTCCTGGAGATCCTCTAGTAATTACCGCGGAGTCATCAAAACGTATGCCATGGGCTTCCTGCTTAAGGCATCTGCTACTACATTCACCTTGCCAGGGTGGTACTGGAACTCAATGTCATAATCTATCATCAACTCAAGCCAGCGCCTCTGCCTCATGTTGAGCTCTTTCTGCGTGTAGACATACTTCAGACTTTTATGATCTGTATAAATCTCAACACGCTCACCATAAAGGTAGTGTCTCCATAGCTTTAGTACAAATATCACTGCAGCTAGCTCTAGGTCATGCGTCGGATAGTTCTTCTCATGAACTCTCAACTGTCTCAATGCGTAGGCTATCACCTTGCCGTGTTGCATCAGTATACATCCTAATTCTCTCCCAGACGCATCACTGTACACTATAAATCCTCCTGATCCTGAAGGTAGTATCAAAATCGGGGCTGATGTCAGACGCTTCTTCAGCTCATCGAAAGTCGTCTGACACTCGTCGGTCCAGATAAACTTCTCGTCTTTACGTGTCAGTCGCGTCATAGGCGCAGCTATCCTCGAGAAGTTTTCCACGAACCTTCGATAATATCTGACAAGTCCGAGGAAACTCCTAACCTCTGTAACAGATTGTAGAGGTAGGCCATGTCTCAACTGCAGCTATCTTCTCCGGGTCAACTGATAGTCCATCTCCGGTGATTATGTGTCCCAGAAATGATACTCTATCCAAGCAGAACTCACATTTGCTGAGCTTGGCGTATAGCCTCTCATGTCTCAGTGTCTCCAACACAATCCTGAGATGTCTCTCATGCTCCTCCTGGCTCTTGGAATATACCAAGATATCGTCTATAAATACCACCACGAACTTATCTAAGTACTAGTGGAAGATATTGTTCATCAGGCTCATAAATACTGCTGGTGCGTTGGTTAAACCAAACGGCATGACTAAAAACTCATAGTGCCTATACTTTATCCGAAAAGCCATCTTCGGGATGTCCTCTCTCTGTACCTTGATCTGATGATAACCAGATCTGAGATTGATCTTCGAGAATACACATGCACCACTAAGCTGATCAAACAAATTATCGATGCGCGGCATAGGGTACTTGTTCTTTATCGTTACAGCCCTTAACGCCCTATAATCCTTATGCAACGTACTGTCCCGTCCTTCTTCGGTATACTAAGATGGGTACTCCCCATGGAGAAATACTAGCTCGACTGATACCCTTGTCTAAGAGATCCTCTACTATGGACCTTTAACTCATCCAACTCTATCGGTGCTAGTCTGAAGACGGGAAAATAACTAGTTCGGCTCCGGGAGTCAACTCTATGGCGAACTCAATCTCTCTGTCAGGTGGCATGACTAGAAGATTCTCTAGAAACACAACCTCAAACTCGCTATAATGCGGGGATACACTGGTTCATCCTTTGCAATGTGTGTCACTAAGGTTGGACACCATGCTCTCGGGCTCCATGAAGAAACTCAACTCAGGGTAACCTGGTGGTCTAAAAATAATTCAACCACGTCGATAATATAGCGTCGTATGGTATTGGCTCAACCAATCCATGTCTAGGATAAGGTCACAGTCTAGACTAAACCTCATAATAATTTCTCCCATTCTATTTTCAACATCAATCCTCAAAAAAGAAAAAAAATTCCTTGCCTAATGTATAATTTCTCTTCTCCTCAAGATTTTCCCTAATATTTTATTCCTTAAATTTCTTCTTTTCGTTATTTATCTCTCCAAGTCACATAGTACAATAATGGTATCACCCAAGCCCATACTAAAATTTCCGAAATCAGATCATTATCTTCCAAGTGAGAGCCTGAAATTTTATCCTCACCATTTCCTAATATCATTCCTAGTATCGCCATCATATACAACAACTAAGTTCTAGCATCGGGCTACGCATTTCTAAAAATTATTCTAGGTCATGATCAACAATCTTTCCTGCTCCCAGTACTTCCAAGATCACTGCTATCTCAAGCACGGGTAGGGTACTACTGGGCCCAATTCTCTTGCTAACCTTTCACACTAATCCTAGCATCTATAAGATCCTATCAGCCTGCTCTACTGAGGGTAACAATCTTCTTAGAGATTATTGCACATATCACGTCTTCTACCTTCTGAACTGCGATCTTCTCCTGGAGGAAACCATCAGGCGCAAGCGTTTGTCTTTCCGAATTAATAGGAGATGAGAAACAATGATAACGATATTGGCAAAAACTGAACGAATACAATTGGAAGTCCAAGGGCGATAATCGCATACAAAAAGGTTTTAAAAAATTGATTATGGATTGAGATCCTATTAAACAATCATAATATCTATTCCTAATTTGCAGGCTCGCTTGGCACAGTCAGGTGACCAAGGCGATTTAATACAGACCTGCATGGGCCACCACAAAATCATGTCACACCCCAGTCCCAAAATACATAGGACCAGGAATACGTGACACGCTGGCTACGCATTCGACCAGACTCTGGTCTGACTCGAATACGTATAAGCTGTATAATATAAAGGGCACTATCTAGATATCCCATAAATATAAACCTCTATGTCTCAATCCACAATGAACAGAAATATACAAGAAAGAGATATATGTGCTAAAGTTGGCCGCCCAATAACACACAAACTCGAATAGACTCGAGAAGAGATGAGTCTACAAAAACTAGACTACAACAACACATGAATAAACAATATGAATAAAGTAACCATAATGTCGGTAGAAATGATATGAGTACCTGGTACAATGCCCGTAAGATATACCACTCCATCAGCAACTCTAAATGCTCCACAATTGTCTATACTGCAAAACTGGCAGGGAACCAGGTCCTCAGAGGGACGTAAGAAGATACAAAAATATAGCATGCCAAAGTACAACAGAAAGTACAAGTGCAACGACAGTGTAATCTAGCATAACCAAACTAAGTGAGACACAGTTTGAAGACAATGTTCGACTCGTGCGTTGTCCAAAATAAAACCGTAGCTACGAACACAGAGACACACGGGGCGTACCGTAGCTCCGAGCACAGAGTCACACGGGTGATAAAACTACTCTAGATACAGGATCACTACAGAAATAGTACATATATATATATATATATAAGCGCGTACAGAGGAGCCCAAACGTCTAGTAACTGTCTTTTCCATCCCAAGTGGTCAACGATTGTGCGTTGAACCTGAACCTCTATCTAATAGTCTCGTCACACAGAAGTAACTCAACAGACGCGACCCTAAGGTCGTCCCAGTCTCCGATCATGATGTCAGTATCAGGATACAGGAAATCTGATATGATAACCGTGTATGGATGTGTCCTGGGGTGACGATATACTCAGGTACGTACATCGAGATGTTACGAAGATCTAACATTCGTTACAAGATGTTACGACGAACGTCTGTACTTGATTGTGATCCGGATGCGAAGTAACGATCGTAAACAGAAATATGCACACAGTGTACATAAAGAAATAATAAATATCTAGTAACTAAAATACAGGGTGGCAAGGTACACTTGCCTGCGTCAGGCTGCTGATGACGGGGATCCGGTACAACGTCCAAGTTCGCGGATCCCGTAGTACATCTTTCCAGCCCATTTTTTTTCCAGAAGCTTTCTAGCATAACTTCCTTGCCCAAAGGTTAAGTTCATGGCTTCAGTTGCAGCCTCTTCACCATTTTCTTGTGAAGTTGATTCTTCTCCATATGGATCATCATTGAAAAAATTCCTTTGACCTGGACCTGTACTAAATTCACCATGTAAAGCTCTTCTCTCGGCAGCTCGATCTCTGTATGGTAGACTGCTTTGCCTGTCAAATTTAGACACTACCTGATCCGTAGCATTTGACTCCCCATGGATGACAGAGTTTGAATAATTTGATTTACCAGTTTTACTGTTGCTATCTGGTACAGTTTTCTGTATCTCAATATATAAATTGGGAAATCCCCAGTCGTTTATGGGGTTTGAAGAATCATATGCTGATAAAGAAGCTAAATATCTTCTGCTGGGGTTCCTCAACCTGTAAACTTTCCCTGATGCAACACGAACCAGGTCAAGATGAACATCACAAATGGAAGCAGTTTTCAGACGTCCACTTCCAGCAGGAACTGAAGGATGAAACTTAGTGGAATGATTAGCCAACCTCCCAGATAACTTTGCGACCTTGTGCCCTTTCTTGGTAGTTTCTGTAAACATTTCCCAATCCCATATATCAATAATGGGAAAAGGTAGCAGGCCTTCATCCGTTGCTCTAACCTCCTGACTATACTGAGCTGGCCAGTTTTCTTCATCAAAAGAAGCATCTTCCCCTTGTAATTTCTGTGTTGACGTTCCCTCGTCTTGCATGTCCTCAAGGATCCCCTCATCTTCTACTTGTCGAACATGAGAGCAAGATAACTTATCCATTGCTGAGCTTTCGCCTCTTCTTCCTCATCGAATTCCAACGGCACGTAGTTCCCATCCTCGTAAGCGTAGTAGAGACCATCCCTGCTGCTATAGTACCATCCTGCACTCGGATCGTGATATAAACTACTACTGGAGTGGTGGAGGCTATGAGGGGAACGACTGTAGCCATGGTGGTAGGCTCGGTGATGGCCGGAGCTCGCCGGCCCTGGCCGGAAAATGGGGTCGGGTGGAAAAGGTAGAAGAGTTGTAGAAGAAGAAGAAAGGAAGAATGGGAAGGCTATGTAACAGGAAGAGGGGAGTATAGAAAAATGTGGCTTGTGGTAGGCTCGGTGATGGCCGGAGCTCGCCGGCCGCTGGCCGAAAAATGGGGTCGGGTGGAAAAGGTAGAAGAGTTGTAGAAGAAGAAGAAAGGAAGTAGAAGAAAGGAAGAATGGGAAGGCTATGTAACAGGAAGAGGGGGAGTATGGAAAAATATGGCTGCGGGTTTTTCTTTGGGAGGAGGGAGGAGAGAGAGAAGAGGGTGGTTTTCAATGTCCCTAGGGATTAGGGCCTGCATTGGGGAGAGGGGAGAAAAAGACATTATATAGGGGGTTGTGTAGAGGATGGGTGGTCAGGATTTGCCCATTTCAAATGGGTGGTGGTGATTAAATATGAAGAAATAATTTTTTCATCCAAAAGAAAGGGAGAGGGTGGCTTGACTTGGTCAAAGGAGAGGGGACTTCTCCATTTGGCCTACACCAATGAGGTTAGGACACATATTTCAATAATTACAACTAAGCCCTTTAAATTTGGGTATTTGCACAATTACATAAAATAATACAAAAATAGTAGGAGAATTGGTGTTTGGTATTTTGTAGAGTGAGGGAGTGTTGTGTGTTTGGCATGGACTTAATTAAATGGGTATTGGGATTAAATGGGGATTAAAATGGGATTAGTCAAAATTGGTATCCCTAATTTAATTAGAATAAAAGTGTCCCGCACTTTTAAATTAAATGGGGGCACTTGGGGTCTAAATTTGGAAATGACACAAATGTCAAAAATGGTGTGGGCTTGGAGTCAGTCTTGGACCCTTTAGTTGGTCCGGCTCAACGGGTTAAGTTGGTATCTCAAAATTGATGGTAACGACACAGGTGTCCGACACGGGATTAAATATAGGATTTTTGGATATGGGAAGTTGTACAAATAATTTAGGGCACAACGGATCTGATTTTGAGTGACGGAAAAGTTCAGTGCCTAAATTGGTAGGTCAAGTCAAAAGTATAACAGTTCGATGGAATTTATAGGCTGATGTTGGGATCCGAATAATTCAATAATAGTAGGGCGCGCCAAGGGTTTAATTAATAAATAGGCATCTGCAAACCTTACTCTAAACCTCAATCAATTGCTGCTAAAATTTTTTTTTCCAACCCATACCAGACTATCTATAGAAATATTTGAGGGGGTTTACAAGTGTAGATTTCCATATTTCTCTTGACACTTTGGTTACACGGATTGGTATATCTGGATCTCATCATGAGATGTTATTCCTTGGTATATGGTGTATATGGTGCAAGTATTGTTTCATTGGTTATCTTGTACATGTACAGACACCGATTCTCGAAAAGAGTCGCTATCTTCTTGGGGAATCTCGTGCCATAGCATACCGTGGTTGGATCTATTATACCAGTAGGGGTGGGGAGTATTAGTATAGATATGTGATCAATATTCCTATTGTATCAAGTACTGATTACTGAATAGTGTTGATCATACACCGCACGTATGATTAGCTAGGCCGTATTGCATCTTGCCCAAGCCGATCACATGTTAAGCTAGTACTCACACACTTAGTCATTAGTATTCTTATTTCATTGGCATATTATTCATTATTGTATTTATTTCCAGTATTTTCTTATTGTATATATATCTCTTGTATCTATTGTGAATCTTGTTTATCCACAGCTATTTACTGTTACATAGTTTTTATCATTGATTAGAACTGCTGTTAGAGATGTACTCTGCTCCTTTCCTGACTGGATATATTTTTCCAGATGACACTGAGGAGTGGTACCCTACCCATTATGGACCCCAGAAAGTTGTGGGTTTAGGTTCTGAGACCCTGGCTCATGAGGGACTTATCCCAACTGAGACAGTTGACCCTGGAGTTGTAGCTTCATAGTATTCTTTTTTACTGGATTTGTCTCTAGCTTATTTCTGTACTTCTTCAGACTCATAGATGTATTATTTTAGACTCATGAGTTGTATTGTGACTATCCTATTCTTTATCTGATTCGTAATTATTTCTATCTTATTTCTGTGATTGAGTATATTATCATTGTTGGTGGTTCATTATATTGTTAGATAGATTATCTAGACAGCATTCTACCACCGATTCTGCGGCGTAGGCTGGGCTTTGTTTCCGACTTGTACCCTTACATCGGGTGCGGGTCATGACAGGGTCAAGGGGGGCCGGCCATTTAAAGAAGAAGAAATTTCTCTTTCCTCTTTTCATTCCAAATCTAGATCTAGAATTTCCCTCAACCAAATTCTTTCATTCCTACATCAATTCCCTACCAAATTTCTTCCTAATTCCTTCCCAAATCACCATTGGAGGCTAGTAGCAGCAGTAGCATTGCGAGGCAGAGTTATAGCAGCCACTGCAGCAAGGGGTAGCACAACAGCAGAGCTAGTAGCAGCAGCAGCATTACGAGGCAGTATCACAACAGCTACAGCAGTGAAGGGTAGCAGAATTACAGAGTAGTAGCTGCCATGCAGTGTGCATCGACTGCAGAAGAGCAACCACTGCAAGCATACGACAGTGTGAAGTCAGCAACCTCCACCACAGCATGCTGAAGCAGCAATTGCAGTACCCGTAGCAAGGGCAAGGCAGCAAGGCAGGGCATCAGTAGTTAAGGTATAGGTTTAGTAGTAGTTAGTTTATTAGTATTTAGCTAGTGGTGTACTAGAGGATAGGAGTTAGTAGTTAATGTTAGCTTAGTAGTTAGTTGGTAGTTATAAATAGATATGTATACATATAGTTTAGCTAGTTATCTAGTTAATTAAGCGATCTATATGTATGTACTTATGGTTAGTAAGTTAGATCTATACCTATATACTTATGTATCTCTATGTTATATATATGTAGGTATTAGTTGTATTGATAGTTAGTGTAGCAAGGCAGCTAGTATTTCATATTCATATTAGTATATAGCTAGTAGTTTGTATTTGATAAATACCTATTTGTCTAAAGTTTAGAGATGGGTAGTAGCTATATATTAGAGTGACATTACTTTGAGATACCAAGGTAAATGTCAAGGTATTGGGTTGATACTCAAGGTATTGGGTTTGAGTATCGATATAGGAGTGTGGTAGTATGATATGCATTGGTGCAAGGCCAAGGTATCCTATTTGCATTAATTAGTTAAGGTATTTTATGTATTGACTTGTATATATATATATATATATATATATATATATATATATATATATATATATATATATATATATTACTATTTTCATATATTAAAACTTGCGTATCCTAGGATACGATATTTTGTGTGTCTCATAGTATCTTAGCGTAGCTAGTGTGGCTTAGCTTCATAGTATATGAACCCAATATCCTAAAGATAGACTCATGCAACCTAGAAATAGATAGTTTGATTTAGAGTTGACCTAGTTTGACTATTTTGACTTAGAGTTGACCTAGTTTGACTATTTTGACTTAGAAATAGCTTTTGACCTAGATATTGATTAGTTTAACTCATTTTATTCCGAAACCTCATATTGATTTTATATTCCATATCTGGGTCTTCGAGGCACCGTATCGGACATCTGTGATACTGTTTACCGAACTTCAGGCGAGTACATTCTCTGATAGTTTATCATTTATGATATCCTCTATGTCTCTTGTATCTAGTGTAGATATCCTTGATTTCTTGACACGATGGTCACACGGATTAGTATATCCGGATCTCGTCATGAGATATTATTCCTTGGTATATATGGTGTATCTTGTGCAAGCCTTGTTTCCTTGATCTTCTTGTACATGTAAAAATACTGAATCTCGGGGAAACTTGCTACCTTCCTAGAGAATCTTATGCCATAACATACCCAAGTTGGATCCACTATACCAGTCGGGGGTAGGGAGTATGTAGTATATATATGTGATCGTACCCTCCTTGTATCAAGTCTTGTTTATTGAATAGTATTAATCATACACCGCACGTATGATTAGCCAGGCCATTAATCTTGTATCAAGTTTCCAAGTCGATCATATGTTAAAGCTGGTACTCACTCACTTAGTCATTAGTATTCTTGTTTATTACCATATTATTCATTCTTGTATTATTTCTAGTATTTCCTTTATTGTATATCTCTTGCATCTATTGTTATATCTTGTATATTTACATCTATTTACTGTTACATAGTTTATATCATTGATTAGAACTGCTGTTAGAGATGTACTATGCTCCTTTCCTGACTGGATATATTTTTTTAAATGATACTGAGGAGTGGTACCCCACTCATTACGGACCTCGAGATATTGTGGGCTTAGAGTCAGAGATACTGGCTCTGGAGGGTCTCATCCCGACTGAGATAGACGACCCGGGACTTGTAGCATCTTAGTTATTCTTTTGTACTGGATTTGTCTCCAACTTACTTTTAGTATTTCTCGGACTCATTGATATTATTATTTGACTCATAAGTTGTATTGTGACTATTCTATTCTTTTATCATATTCATGCGTATTTCCATCTTAGATCTGTGATTGAGTATATTGATATTATTGGTGGCTTATTATATTGTTAGATAGATTACCCAAACAATATTCTACCGTCGATATTGCGGCGTAGGCTTGGCGTTGTTCCCAACTTGCATCCTTGCACCGGGTGCAGGTCATGATATTTTATGTTTGTTGGAGTATTTTCTCTCTATTCTTCATTATAACTAATCACATTAGTTATATTTGATATATATATTTAGTATTAGTTGAATATTGGGGATTTTGGCATATAGGTTGCTTGTGTATCATGAGTATCCTAATTATGCACTCAAGGTGTTTGTGGAAAAGATTATTGGAGTATGTATTGTGTGCACACAACATTACTGGTGATATATATATATATATATATATATATATATATATATATATATATATATATATATATATATATATATATATATATATCTGTATGTGTGTTTGTGTGTGTGTGTGTGTGTGTGTGTGTGTGTGTGTGTGTGTGTTAATTTATATATATTATTTAGAGTGTGTGTGTGTTATTGTGCATACACAAGGGTGTGTGAAGTGTGCTAGAGGGGTATTGGGTTCTATGTTGTTTTAGTATAAAGTGGGGAGTGACACATTGGTGGTGTGCCTTAGTGTCAGTTGGCATTATACTGGTGGTGCAGTAAATTAGAGGCAGTGTGTGTGTACAGTCCTCACTGCATAATAGAGTAAGAATGATTGTACAAGTGTTGTGATGGGAAGCTAGCTGATACTGGAGTATCATGAGTGGGAAGCCACACTTGGTTCACATAAGGTGGACCTGGCATCGTAGTGTGGTAGTCAAGGTAATAATTGGCCTTACTGAAATGGTGAGCTCTAAGATAAAGGAGGGATATTGAGCTTGGGCCTCAGATTAAATGGCAAGAGGTTACAGTTTAGTTTATATAATAAAAGCGAATTCTAGTGCGCTACTGTGCCCTTGTTTAGAACTGCAGGCAATTAGAATGGTTATTGGTTGAGAGGGTTGTTAGATGCAATAAGAGTGAAGGGGAAAAAATACTGATACAACATGGTGTTAGGGTATATATTGATATTCAGTATAAAATCCTGGTTGCAGTAGTGCAGCTCTAGGAGAGTAGGGACCTGCATTCAGTGCACTTGTGTCAAGGCAGTACAGTATAATATAAATTGGTGAACAGGTTCAGATATTAGGCAATGTATGTCTGTGTTGGCAATGGTAAGCGAGTGAGTTTTTAAATGTGTCAAGGTGGACCTAAGGGTATACTACTGTAAGTATTTGATTGAGGGTGCAGACTTGTGAGCAGTTCAGGAATGAGCACTTGTGCATTCAGTTTGTACTACAAAGTATGGGGAATACTGCTACTAATCCAGTAGACAGGAAGCAAGTTAAGGAAATAGGAGAAGCAAATAGATGTAGGACTAATATAGTCTGATAATTAGGTACATATGTGCCAGATAGGACAGTCGGTAGTTTGGGGTTAGTATGTATCAGACCAAGTCTGATACTGTTTTTCTTTTTTGGTATGTGAGGGGCAGTTCATAATTGATTGGAGCACATCCGTGTTGTAAGTGACTAATATGTATGTATCAGTCTTAAGTATTAGGTGAGATCAATGTCAGTTGTAATTTAGGGTGTAGGTTGTAATCCCCCTGATTTTCAAAGAATTTTAAATTTGATTTTCTAAATTTTCTGGAATTTTCTTGAATTTTTCTGGAATTAAATTCATGTATTTTAATTATTACAGGATTTTTAAATGTTAATAATTAATATTAAAATATTATGAAAATAATATTTTATGGTGTAAAATAGAAAACCAGACCTAGGGTAATTTTCCGGGAATTTATTGGACCCCGGATGGATTTTTAAAGCCCTAAATACTAAGTAATTAATTAAACCAAAATAAACCAGGTTTTATTAAATAAACCAAACCAAGTTGAACCAAACCGGGTTTATTTTTAAACCAAATTTCTTATCGGGTCGGATCCGGGTCCAACCCAGACCCGACCCGCATCTCATCTCCCCCAACCCCCGACCCTTGAGCTCCCGCCGCCGGTAACGGCCGCTGCCCGCTCGCCTACCCGCGCCGCCTGGCCTCCCGTCGCCTCCCCTTCGCCTCCCTCGTAACCGCCGACCGCCTCCCTTCTTCTTCCCTCACCCGCCGGCCGTCCCTCTCCCATCTCTCCTATATAAGCCGAGCACAGCCGAACCCTAGCCACCTAGTTCCCCTCCTCCGCCACCCCAAGTCAGCCGCCCCGCCTTCCTCCTCGACACCGCCCTGCCGCCTCTCCGTCCTCCGCCCACAGCGCCGCTGCCCAGCCGCCGGACGCCACCGCCTCCTCTTCTTCCCCGGTCGACAGCAGCACAGCAGCAGCGGCCGCAGCAGCGTCCCAGCCGCCTGCCGCACGTCCTCCGCCGCAGCAGCCCCGGCCCTCCGCCTCAGCCCGGCTGCCCTCCGCCCAGCCCCAACACAGTAAACCCTAGCTGAGGACACAGTGTCGTGTCGGACACGATTTTGCCTCGGTTTCTCGGACCACTTCAGGTACCCATAACTTTTGACTCGTAGCTCGGAATTCGATTCCGTAAATTGTATCGCGTAGCCTGTAGGACCCTCTCGGTGCCCGGACAAACCACTCGGGGCATCGCGTCCTGTGGTGATCGCACACCGCGATCCAAAAACAGGAAAAACCAGACCCTGTTTCACCCCGGAACTGAGTACGCCCCGCCAAACGGGACGACTTGGTCGCGTGCGGTCTTCACCGATGCGTGCGCGTCGTTGATACGAACGTGCGAGATTTCGCAGAAGCTGATTCGGATGTGCGTGCACACCGGAATCAGTGCGTATCCGCGGACACCGCCCTGTATCCGACTTTTCTGATTCTCGCTGTAACATAGTGTACACACGTCGGATCGAGACGAAACTTGCGCCATCGGACTCGTAGCAATACGCTGGTCCTGTGAGCCAAGTTTGGTTCGATTCTGAGAACGTTGACAAAATCGCGTGTCGTGAGCCCCACAAGCTCCACCCAACGGGCGATTTTGAGAACGGCTCATCGAAATCCAATTCTGGAAGTTCCGTTGGGTTCGTATCATCGTTCCTGACTTGTTGACACTAAGTTGGACTGATTTTGAGACCTTTGACCCTGACGCGTTTTTCGGTGCAAAGCGGCCCACATTTGGACCCCGCCTTGATCCGAAATGACGTTTTTGCCCTTGTCTCCAAATTGGACTCAAGGACAGGCGTTTCTAGCTAATTAATATTTTCTGGATCTGTTGGTGATGTTTGTTTCAGCAACCGGAGTACTGCTTGGAAATCCAGCCGAAGCTCGAGCTACAATTGGAACATGAAACCCAGGCAAGTGTACCTTGCCATAAAATGCAGTTTATTGATTCATTTTGATTCTCTTGCTTTAATTTCTGTGACTGTTGTACCTGCCCTATCAAGTACTTTATACCCAGGACACTTGACACAAAGCATGATACAGAATCTTCCTGATTATTCAAGGGGATTTTGTATAGGATATAGATTTCATGACTTGAGCTTAGATTTTATCCTGACTAGTTGCATTAGTTATGATCCTGTATAGCATGGACATGAGACGTCGTGGACATGAGATGCATGATTACATTGGGTGGGGAGAGTATTACCATATCAAGGCTGATTATATATATTATATTGTTATCTGGAAGTGTCCTAGTCTCTGACACAGAGCTTTGGCACCTGTACTGGCCCTTCGAGAAAAACACTGCTATGGTTTCTTGTCACTGATTCTGTAGTAGTCTCAGCCTGAAGTATGATTAATAACTCTCATCTTGCATGATCACTTAGCTGGTTAGTTACTTACCCTGTTATTTCTTTATTTCTGTACTGCATTATATTTTGGCTTGTTTTATCTGTACCTTGCTATGTCCCCTGAGGACCTGGATCCGGATTATGTCCCCAGGGTTAGCAGACGAGATCTATCCAGAGGTGTACGGAACAGGAGCACTACTCGAAGCAGTACCTGAATCTGAAGACGAGGTGATCGCTGAGGACTTCTCCTGAACAATTGCTTTGCCATGCTCAATTTTATGGCAAATAGACTTATTTCCTGTTTAATTTAACTCTTTATTTCCTGTCTTTGAGAACTGGTGTAAACAGACTTAATATCGGATTGTTCTCCGATTTTATTTACTTTGCCTGGTTGTTGTTTAATATTTCATTCGCTGATTTTGCTATCTTTATTCTGTGGATGAGAATAGTATACCCTGACTATTGTAATACAGCTTAAGTATGTCCCGATGGATCCATTAAATTGGGTTTGTCCATCGGTGCGTGCTGTTGGCCATTATCACGCGTCCGGTCCCTAGCTATTTTGGGACTGGGGCGTGACATAGGTGTCGTGATATTGGTAGTAGTGTGAGTTGGTATCCCACACCTGAATGTGGTACCATGTACAACTAGGTATCAAGCTAAGGTAAGATTTGTAAATAGTATATGACTTGGAATATCCTAGCAATAGGTAGTATAACCGAGAATAACTTAGTGTAGACCTAGTAATAATCTAAAAACCCAACTCTTAGATTATTAAGAACTCTAACCACAACATTAACCTAGTATGGTAACAAGTGACCTAGTTATGACCCAAATACATAATATACAATTAATTACACATTATTATCGTTTATGTTTTACTTATTAACATTGATATCCCTTATTAAGGACTCTTGGACTCTAATATGAGCACTTTTGACTGTTCTTCACTCTGGATATCTGGCGAGTACATTCTCTGACAGTTTTTATTATTTTTTATGATTATTATGATACTAGTTTGTAGTGTATAATTGATTTTCAATACAATAGATACACTGGTTAGTATCATAGATACTTATCATGAGGATTCATGATTGGATCCATCGTACTAGATCGGTACGAAAAAATATTAGCAAGTTATGTGATCATACCCCACCTTACTAGCATTATAGCTCATCCCACATCTCACGTAGGATGTAGCCTGACCATATTACATGCCTCAGAGCCTATTATATATGATTAACCTGACTCTTGCTTGCATCATAGCTAACCAGATGGTTAGCCTGACATCACATCTATCATAGCTAATCATATATAACAAGTCTGATCTAGTTCCAAGCCGATCATAGCAAATTAATATTTTAAGGCACTTAGCCAGTATTCTATTCCTCTATTTCCAGTTTATACATTGCTAGTATTTACATCATCTTCTATTATCTGCTTACTATGTATCTATGATATGATGATTGACTCTCTAGTTGTTCTTATATTCCAGTATTTTTTCCATCATGTATATTCCTTAGTCACTGGTTTATAGTTTTTATCAATATAATTAGAATTGTCGTTAGTTTATGTACTTTGCCCCAATACTGACTGGATGAAACTTTTCAGAGGATCTCAAGGACTTTTGTCCCATTTATTATGGACCGGGTGTAGATGATGGATATATTTCGGTGCCTCAGGAGGAGCCACTTCCTATAGAGGAGACACTAGTAGTGACTTAGCTAGTTAGATTATATTGTACTGGATATGTCTCCACTTTTGATACATTGAGTTATTATTGGTTCTGAGATATATTTTGAGATTGAGTTATCTAGACTCTTAGGATTATTGTTATTGCTTGAGATGTTTATTCCTAGGCTTATGTTGGAACTTCTTTTATATCTTTTTATATCATTATCGTACCATTCATCTTCATATAGATATTATTGTGATTGAGTATTGGTTTGAAATTATATTTATATTCATCTTGTCTGCTTTATGGAGTTGAGATCATTGACATGTTATATATTACTGTAAGAGGTGTTAGTTTATATTATGACCTAGATAGCGTTCTACCGCCGATGTTGCGGTGTAGGCTGGACGTACCCACGACTCATGCCCAATTTTCGGATACGGGTCATGACATATTTTTATAGTACCTGATGCAGGTCTAAGTTGCAACTAGTACGATAACATAGTAGTGCTCAGACTTAGAGTACTATTATGAGCATGCTATGGGATATAAAATATAGGTGGAGAGTATACTCAATCACAACTAAAAAAAATTTCCAATCTATTGATTTTGCTATTCTTATCATTCTGAATACTTGCTTTCTTTGAAATTTTATTGTCCTTCTTTAATAATATCATATCTTGTGGCTTATTGACTTCTTCTTGTTTTGATCTGTCTTCAGTATTCCGTCGAAGGCCAGATTATAAAGATTAGGACCCGCAGCTTCAGAGAGGTCTGCCACCTCTCGACTTGCTACCCGAGCAGCTGGAGTTGCTCCTTCTGCTTCACCTGTTCACATAGGAGTTTTGGCAGCTTTCGAGGGTCCTCCTCCCCCACCTTTCCAGAGGGTTGTCCCAGGTGTAGCAGAGGACCTTCCTCCACCACCACTGTTTCCTTTTTCGGAAGGTGTGCCTGCTGACTGGGCATACATATTTGCTTTGATCCAAGGCATGGTAGATGTCCAGAGGGTGTCAGCGGAGGCTCAGCGTATTCAGGCTGAGGTAGAGAGGGTGCAGGCAGAGGCGCACAAAGCGCATATGGATGTGATAAGAGAGAGCATGGAGAATGCTCACTAGGTGGCTCTAGTGGCAGTGGATAAAGTTTCCCAGCAGCATCCTGGCCAACAGCAGTGGAAGAGGCCAGGCACTATTATGGACCTCAAAAGGATGTTACCTCGGGAGTTCAAGGGTATCGAGGGGATACTCTATGCCGACGACTGGTTAGGGGATATAGAGAGGATGCTACGTTTGGATCAGATTCCAGGGAGTTTGTAGACCTAGGCAGTCGGTAGCTAGCTGTTCGATATCGCACTCACTTGGTATCGCACGAAACTAATGCTTATCGCATGAGGACTTACTTGGAAGGATTATAAGGAGTTTTTCAAGGAAAATTTATTCCCCAACGTGGCCCTGGAAGTTTTGGAGAGTCAGTTTCATGACTTACTCAAGGGGAACATGTCGGTTGACGAGTATGCCCCAAAGTTCTATCGTCTGAGCCATTCTACCATCAATGTGGACCTTTTGCATTAGCTTACCCTAGGATTTTATATGGCTGGCCCTATATAGGAGGGGGAGTCTCTTTCCACTTTATCTAATAGCTCATGAAAACCCTAAGTTGGTATTCTTCCATAAAATGATTCATTCCTCCACTAAAATTCCACCAAACTACTTCCAACCCCTTCCACTTCATAAGATAAGGAGAACTAGGAGCTTGGATTGCTAGGAGCATTGGAGAAGAATAAATTTGGCTAGGAGCTTGTGTCCAAATAGTATCCTATTGAGTTTTTATTGAGAAACTATCTCCCAATAGGTATAACCCTTAAATCCCTCTCTAAATTCTATTTTTATTATGTAGACCATTAGAAACCCACCCATGGATTAGGGCTACCCCTAGGAAGAAGAATGTGCTTCTCTTGGCCTCTATTGTGACTTACATAAAGTTGTGCCAAATTAGGGGTTTTGTGCTTGTTGGAGTATTTTTCCTCTATTCGTCATTATAACTAATCACATTAGTTATAAATAGTTATATTTGATTTATATTTAGTATTAGTTGAATATTGGGGATTTTGGCATATAGGTTGGTTCTGTATCACTTGTATCCTAATTATGCACTTAAGGTGTTTGAGGAAAAAGATTATTGGAGTGTGTATTGTATGTACTCAACACTATTGGTGGTATATATGTATATATGTTAATATATATATATATATATATATATATTATTTATAGTGTTTGTGTGTGTTGTACATACACAAGGGTATGTGGAGTGCCTAGAGGGGTGTCGGGTTCTATGTTGTATCTGTACACAGTAGGGAGTGACAAAGTGGCAATGTGCCTTAGTGTCAGTTGGCATTGCACTGATGGTGCGGTGAATTAGAGGGGGTGTGTGTGTGCAGTCCTCACTGCATTGTCGAGTGTAAATGTTAGTGCAAGTATTGTGATGTGGAAGCTAGCTGATATTGGAGTATTAGTATTGGGAAGCCAAACTTGGTTCAACTAAGGTGGACTTGGAATCGTAGTGTTGTAGTCAAGGTAAGAGCTGGCCTTGCTAAAATATAAAGCTCTGAGATGGAGGAGGGATACTGAGCTCGGGCCTTAGATTAAATGGCAAGAGGTAACATTTTGGTTCAGGTAATAAAGGGAAATATAGTGCACTACTGTGCACTTATTTTGAACTGCAGGCAATCATTATAGTTATTGGTTATAGGGTTATTAGATATAGTAGGAGAGAAGAAGGGAACACTGATACAAAATATTGTTAGGGTGTGTATTGATGTTCAGTGTAAAATGAGGTTACAGCAGAACAGATCGAAGGGAGTAGGGACCTGCATTCAGTGCAGTTGTGTCAAGGTAGTGTAGTACAAATTGGTGAACGAGTTATGATATTAGGCAGTGTGTGTATGTGTTGGCAATGGTAAGCGAGTGAGTGTTTAAATGTGTCAAGTTGGGCCTAAGGGTGTACCACTGGAAGTATTTGATTGAGTATACAGACCTGTGAGCAAGCCAGGAATGAGCACTTGGGCATTCAGTTTGTACTGTAAAGTGCGAAAAACTCTGGTACTAATACAATAGGTAGGTAGCAAGCTAAGGGAAGAGAAGATGGAAATGGATGTAGGACTGATAGAGACTGATAATTAGTTATTGATGTGCCCGATAGGATAGTTGGCAGTTTGGGGTTAGTTTGTATCAGACCAAGTCTAATACTATTTTTCTTCTTTGGTATGTGTGGTACAGTTCATAATTGAGTGGAGCACATCAGTGTTGTAAGTGACGAATATGTATATATATGTCTTAAGTATTAGGTGAGATCAATTTCAGTTGTGATTTGGGGTGTAGGTGTCGTGATATTGGTAGTAGTGTGAGTTGGTATCCCACACCTGAATGTGGTACCATGTACCACTAGGTATCAAGCTAAGGTATGATATGTAAATAGTATATGACTTGGAATATCCTAGCAATAGCTAGTATAACCTAGAATAACTTAGTGCAGACCTAGTAATACTCTAAAATCCCAACCCTTAGATTATTAAGAACTCTAACCATAGCATTGACCTAGTATGGTACCAAGGGACTTTGTTATGACCCAAATACTTAACATAGAATTAATTACACAAGATTATCGTTAATATTTCACTTATTAAGATTGATATCCCTTATTTAGGACTCTTAGACTCCAGTGTGAGAACTTTTGACTATTCTTCGCTCCGGATATCAGGCGAGTACATTCTATGATAGTTTCTGTTATTTTTGATGATTACAATGATACTAGTTTATAGTGTATACTTTATTTTTGACACAGTGGATACACGGGTTAGTATCATAGATACCTGTCATAAGGAGTTGTGATAGGATCCATCGTACTAGCTGGGGACAGAGAAATATTAGAAAGTTATCAAATCATATCCCATCTTACATGCATCACAGTTGTCAATCCCCGTTCCCGATATACGTATTTAGAATATGTTCTTTTCTTGTCTATGTTATTTATTTCTTTCATGTTAATTAGGTTGCATGTTATGAAGACTAAACTCATTCTTTGGTTTAATTAGACTCATGGTTTAATTATTGGGTTTATTTGGTCATGAGTTGAACCTATGGTCTAAACCTCAAACCCTAGCTATGTAAGCTAACTTATTTCTCTTTCTTCCCTCATTTTCTTTTATTTTTATTCTTCTTTCATTTCTAGGCAAGTACACCTTGCATGACATGGAAAAACTTTTTGATTTTATTTCTTTCCCTTTACTTGTATTTTATTAGTCTATTACGTGTACATTATAATTATAAACACTTTTAGTTTTTGTAGTTGATAGAGCATTCCATTTCAGGTATTTTGGCTTTTGGTTCACTTGATTTGGAGTTAAAATAATATTTTTATGAAGAAAATAATTTTTGGGTTTTGGAGATTTTCTACTATGGCCGAACTTGCTGTCTGGAGAAGACGAAGTTCTCATGCGGCCAGCGTAATATGCGGCCGAGACTTCCATGTGTATCCTTATGCGGCTGGACTCTTTATCGCATAGTCGAACAGCATACGTCCATTTTGTTGGAAGCATGAGTGACCATTACACAAAGTATTCTGGAGCTAAGTAACAAAATCCCTTGTGTTTTGTTCGCTGAACGAATGAGAAATTCGCTAAGTCCAAGAGACATCTATGCGGCAATCATAGCCTACGGCAGTGACTATGCGCCTCTTCTCTTATCGACGGATAACCCTGTTTTGCTCTTGGACATTTTCTATGAGTTTGTCTTTTCTTTCTGACACACTTTATGGCTTGTCACATCTATCACTTCTGTCACTTCTTTGACACGTATTAAATGTACGTCCCTCAACACTTGTCCCAAGGAGTGGACTTTGCCCTGTTATATGCGTCACTGATCCTATGCGACACGGACCCATATGCGGTCGAATTTCCATACGACACCGACCCATATGCGACTGACTTCCCTTACGACACCGACGCATATGCGACCGACTTCCTAAGAGGCACCTGTCCTATGTGGCACTGACTCTATGCGTACCTAATCCTCATGCGGCCTATTTGTACGTTTTACTATTTTTTTTGGTTTGGATTTTTGTGATTTTATGTGTAATTTTAATGATTGCTAATGTATGTGAGCTTAGTGACCATGTGTTAGACCTGACTATGTGCTAGAACCTATGTGATTTACCAATGATTGGTTACTTGACTCGACTATTGGTATCTGTGTTGATACACTTACTACGTACTATGTATTCCTACGTACAAAGTGCTTCTACGTGATTATGTTACATGTTTTACCCTGATGTGTGCCCACGTGATAAGCGATATATGATATAATACAATTCCTCCAGCATCGACTTGATAGTTGGTCAATAACCAAGTGTGGCTAGGATTTGTTTGACTATTGCATCACACTAGGGTGAATCCAAATTGAACTACAAAGTGACAAAGCAAATTAACATCTAGCATGCCCGTACTACGGTACGATATATAAGGGGAGTAACATGTGACCTCACCATGTGATTCCAGCTAACTGTAAGGTTAACTAGGCAACTAAAACATATAGATCATTGGGATCAACAGAATCTCGAGATCGTGCTTAACTAGCCACCCTCAATCATTATATGGGGAGTGAAGGCTGGCCCCCATGGATATTATTTTAAATCCTCATTAGTTGATGGCAATATACGACTATTATATTGTACTATGTGTTTTATGCTATCTTAGCACAGTGGCCTTCCGAAGGATCGATGCACACTACTATGTGATATGCGATAATTTATGCCCAAACAGGCACTGCTAGCATATTGCTCGATCTGAGGATTCCTATTATACGCAAATATCTCTAGGATAACCCAGACTCCACCTAGTAAGCAGTACAAGTGATTGGCCGATTATGTAACTAAACTTAATTGTGCATTGTACCTTTTGTTAAATAGTGTAGAGACATAGACTATCATGGTGCGATGGTCTAACCCTTGTCCTTGTTTGGTTGTAGGGTTAGATTATTGTGTCACGATAGGCTATGAACCAAAACTACGATACAAGACTATATAAATATGTATATATTTATTCTTCCTGGTTTTGTTTATTCATTCGTGATTCCTTTATGGTACTTGCTATTTGGGGTCTAACCCCTCTGGTTTTGCATGTTCAAGTTTTGAGCCAGTACCCGAGGATCAAGCGTACTTCCCCCTGAACAATGGCACACACTAGACGGATGGCTACTGAGGAAAATAAATGGATTTCTTCTTCCCTGGTCATTATTGTATATTTTACTCTTTTTGGCGTTTAGCCACCGGCACTTGTTAGCCATAAATCTAGACATTTAGTTTTCTTACATGATTTTAATTAATCAAACTGCAGCTGATCATGGTCATATAATTTTGCTACTCTACCAGTTTTCTTATTTTGTACAGCTAGGTTCCAGAATATTTTGGCAGGGCATTTGGTACGCCTTACTTTCTTGTCATATGTGTTCTACGTTTACTATCCTTACTTGACTGATTGAGATAATAGATGTGCTATGCGACTCTAGATGACTTGCTTGTAGTATACACCCTTTGTCTAGTTACAACCGTGACCACCGTACAATGTTCTATACCTTGTACGGGGGAGCTGGGAATGTCCGTCTCCATATTTTGGTACTTGGACAAGACAAGGTTTTAGTGGTTGCCCATGCGGGTCCATATTTTTAGACTTGTAGGATGTTACAGTCGTAAGAGTCTCAATAAAATGCATCCCCTTTGATATCTTGCTTCTTCTTCCTCAATAATAATGCTTGAACTGATTCAAACTGCTTGTTTCCTTGATCCTTTCCATCCTTTTCTTGATTTTTTTTGTCTTTTTATCTAGGGCTTCTTCAGTTACTGGAGCAACAAGTATGGCAGGACAGGGTTCCCCTGGGAAACAATGGAAAGTAGCACCTGCTCCGAGTCAGATTCGGATAGAGCCAGTAGTTGAGCAAGCTGGCATAGTAAAACCAAAAGTTGGCATATTGATGAACCAACCCCTGAGATCCCCGTACCCCCAGTAGTACCAGTAGTACCAGCAGTATTTGACACCCCGTTATTACTAGTGATCCTCCGAGGAATAATGGCTACACAGTATCATCAGATGGTAGTACAGCAACATCAATAGTTTTAATAATAATTGCAGAATATCTTGTTGTGTCAGGGCTTACAGACAGCGTTGGAGAGAGGTAAAATGACTGATTCGGGAGCGTCGGTCAGGTTCTACTGACTTAACCTGAGATATTTTGATGGCACGGAGGACGCCATCACACCAGACACATGGTTTCTAGAGATCGAGGTTATTCTGGCGGCAGCAAAGTTCTCAGTCGATGAACAAGTTGACCAGGTCTGACTGCAGCTTCAAGACTTTGCATATTATTGGTGGACATCAGTGGAGATTGTCTTGAAGCATCCTATCCTTTGGGATAATTTTTAGACTCGATTTCAGGCTAAATATTTTGGAGTCATACTACAGTATTAGCTCCAACATAGATTTATCGGTCTCAAGCAGGCCGGTAGGATTATGGATGGATATGTAGCCGACTTTTGCAGGATGAGTAGATTCGCTTTGACTATGGTGGCTACGGAGTCGGATAGAGAAATGAGGTTCCAACAAGGACTTCATTTGGAGATTCTATAACTGGTAGAGGGGCATGACTACCAGACTTATAAAGAAGTACTTATAGCATCTCAGAGGCACGAGCTTACCATGCCGAGGTTATCGACAAGGATAGGAGGCCAGAAGAGGTCTCATACTCAGAGTAGAGGAGGAGGTTAACGAGTACCTCGAACGTCAGCACCATCACCTGCCATTCATATCTATGATTCAGCACCGATGAGGGAGGCAGTTTTGATGGTGACAATACCGGCTCGGCAGCAACCTAGACAACAACAACAACAACAACGCTTGGGAGCACCGGTGGATTGCACTTACTGTGGCAAGGGAGGCCACACTAGAGATGTGTGTAGGGTAGCCAATAGATTATGTATGAGGTATGACAGTCCAGATCACTGGATTACCAATTGTCCGATGATGTAGAGGCCAGGAGGGCTAGTCTAACAATTACCAACACTGCAAGCACTTGGGGTAGTTTAGCAGAGAGGGACGGCAATAGCAGTAAGGCCATTTGCTCAGCGTCTATTAACGACGTAAGCTCAGATGTACCAATAATAGAAAAATTAGAAGCATTGCCAGTAGAGGCCACAATAGTGTGTCCAAGGGAGGCAGTAGCAAGGAGCCCAACAGGGCCAAGGGCAAGCTTTCACTTTATCTTCGGAGAAGACTTTGGCATCTGGCGACATGGTGGTAGGTAACATCTCTGTTGCATCTTATCCTGCAGTAGCATTGTTTGATTCAAGTGCATGCCATTCATTTGTATCAGCATGATTCGCAATATGTATTAGATTATAATTTGAGGCATTGCTAGAGATGTTAAATATACTCAATGGTAATGGGCTCATAGGAGTTATTACAATATGTATAGCGTGTCTGATCCTAGTATGTGGGCGTTCACTACTAGCATGATTGATCGAGTTCCCTATGGGTAACTTTGATGTTATCTTAAGCATGGACTGGCTGAGAGACAGTCATGCTACGATAGATTGCCATAAGGGTAGGGTATTATTTAGTATCCCCGGTACAGAAGATTTTGCCTTTGACAGATCTGTGGGAGACTAGCATGAAGATAGGATCGCAGCGACAACGATAGCAGAAGAACAACTTCCCGAGATAGTCAAGGAGTTCTTAAACGTCTTCCTAGATAAACTTCTAAGGTTACCACCTTTAAGGGACGTAGAGTTTTGCATAGAGTTAATCCCTGGAATAGGGCCAATATCTTGCAAACTTCATAAAATGGCACCATCAGAATTAGACAAGCTGTACTAATAAGTAGAAGATCTGAAGGCAAAGAAGTTTATCCGAACTAGTGGATCACCTTGGGGAGCGCTAGTGGTTCTAGTAAAGAAGAAGGATGGGTCATCACAGTTATGTATCGATTACAGAAAATTGAATGCTGTAACAGTGAGGAACGAGTACCTATTACCAAGAATCGATGATTTGTTTGATCAATTGAGCAAGACCAAGGTTTCTCCAAGATCGATCTTTAATCAGGGTATCATCAAGTAAGAGTTTTGGAGCAAGACATATCCAAGATAGCATTTAGGTCACAATATGGGCATTACAAATTCTTAGTTATACCATTTGAACTGACTAATGCTCCAGCAATATTTATGGATTTGATGAACCATATTTTTATGCCATATCTAGATCAGTTCAGGATGGTTTTCATAGATAACATTCTTGTTTATTCTAGTAGTGAAGAGGAGTATGAAGAGCATCTTTGAAAGGTCTAACAGATTTTGAGGGAACACCAGTTATACACAAAGCTAAGCAAGTATGAGTTTTGGTTGGATCAAGTATCATTCTTAGGTCATATCATCTCGGGAGCAGGAGTGGCGGTAGATCCGAAGAAGGTTGAAGCCATAGAGGGTTAGCCACTTCCTAAGACAGTAGCTGAAGTACATAGTTTTTTAGAATTGGTAGGATACTACAAAAGGTTTATGGTAGACTTTGCAAGGATTTCAGCACCGCTGACTCGATTGACGTGCAAGGAAGCTAAGATTGATAGGTCAGTAGAGTGCTAGGCATCATTTGAAGAATTGAAGAAGAGATTAATTTCAGCTCTGATTCTCATGCTTCCATTAGGTTCTGAAGGGTTTACAGTATATTGCGACGTGTCAGGCAAAGGATTGGGTGTGCATTAATGTAACATAGAAGAGTGATAGCTTATGCATCGTGGCAGCTTCAAGATTACGAGAAGAATTATCTGACTCATGTTTTGGAGTTGGCGGTGATAGTATTTACACTTAAACTGTGGAGGTACTACTTGTATGGTGATCGGGTGGAGATATTTATGGATCATAAGAGATTAAAGTATGTATTCACCTGGAAGGACCTGAATATGTGGCAGAGGAGGTAGCTAGAATTGATAAATGACTATGATATAGAACTTCAGTACCATCCAGGCAAGGCAAATGTGGCAGCAGATGCACTTACCAGGAGAGATAGTATATTTATGTTGACATCACAGCGGCATATCTTAGAAGATCTTTGAGAGATGGGTATAGAGATAGTACTTCCACGTAGGAGTATTGTCTAGTTTACAGATTTAGTCTACCTTGGTTGAGAGAATTAAGGCAGCTCAGGCCGAGAATTCAAAAGTTTAGAAGCTTCGGACGAAATATGAGTCTGGTCTCAAGAAAGAGTTAACGATTCATGAAGATGGAAATCTTAGGTTTGAAAACTGTCTCTGTATACCAAGTGAGTCTGATCTCAGGAAAGAGTTGACGATTCATGAAGATGAAACTCTTACGTTTAGAAACCGTCTCTGTGTACTAAGTAGAGATATCCGAAAAGAAATAATGACTGAGGTGCATAGTTCCCTGTATACAATTCAACCAGGAGGTACCAAGATGTATGAAGACATCAAACAACATATTTGGTGGAACTGGATGAAGAGGGAGATATCACGATTTGTTTCTCGGTGTTTGGTATGTCAGCAAGTGAAGGCCGACCAATAGAGACCAGTAGGATTATTACAGCCGCTTTCTATTCCAGAGTGGAAATGGGAATATATCACGATGGATTTTGGGACATGTTTACCTAAATCCCCGAATGGTTGTTATGCAGTTTGGGTAATAGTAGATCATCTCACAAAAGTAGTTCACTTTCTTCCTTTCCAAGTAGGACAATCCATATAGCAGTTAGCAGAGATATACACACGACAAATAGCAAGACAGCACAACATCCCAGTGAGTATTGTATCAGATCAAGATACTCGGTTCACTTCAAATTTTTGGAAGAGCTTGCACCAAAGTTTGGGCACCAAGTTGAGATTCAGTACCGCCTACCATCCTCAAATGAACGGGCAATCAAATAGAACCATCCAGACCTTGGAAGATATGCTGCCAGCTTGTACTTTAGATTTTGGAGGGTCTTGGAAATATCACCTTCATCTCGTTGAGTTCTTATACAACAACAGTTATTAAGCAAGTATTCAGATGGCACCCTTCAAAGCGTTATATGGAAGAAAGTATAGGTCACCATTGGCATGGGATAATATAGGTGAGCGAAAGATATTAGGCCTAGAGATGATCATGCAAATAGTAGAAGTTGTCAAGCAGATCAGAGAGCAACTTCGGGTTGCGTAAGATAGACATCGGCATTGGGCAGATCAACATCGTAGGCTTTTAGAGTTTTATGTCGGCGACCACGTGTTCTTGCAGATTTTATCGACCCATGGAGTTATTAGATTCAGGGTTTGCGGGAAGCTTAGTCCGCGATACATCGGTCCGTTCGATATTCTTGAGCGGGTGGACGATGTTGCTTATCATCTTGTCCTTCCACCTTCGCTAAATGAGGTGCACGATATATTTTATGTGTCTCAATTAAGTAAATATGTCCCAAATCCGAGTCATATCGTGGACCATTCCAAGCTAGTGGTTGGTATCGACTTGTCTTACGAGGAACAACCCGTATCCATTTTGGACCGAAGGGAGAAGGTACTCAAGAATCAGACTATTAATCTTGTTCGAGTTGCTTGGGGTTATCACCCTATGAGAGAGTCGACATAGGAGCACGAGGATAATATTCGGTCTCGGTATCCGTACCTATTTGACTCGGAAGGTATTTTTATTCTTTTGCCTTCGTATCTGGAATCTCGTTATTCGTTTACCAATGCTATGTGATATTGCATTTCTTTATTTTATGCTCGAATTTGATTACATGTGTAGATGAGCTTATAGTTAGCGATGTGCTTGTTCTGATTTCTCTAGCAAGACTTTGATTTGAATTCCGAGGACAAAATTTTTCTATAGTGGTAGAGATGTCACTCCCCATTCCTAATATACATATTTGGAACATATTCTTTTTCTGCCTATGTTATTTATTTCTTTCATGTTAATTAGGTTGTATGTCATGGAGACTAGACCCATTCTTTGGTTCAATTAGCCTCATGGTTTAATTATTGGGTTGGTTTGGTCATGAGTTGAACCCATGGTCTAAATCTCAAACCCTAGCTATATAAGCTAACTTATTTCTCTCTTCCCTCATTTTCTCTCATTTTTTCTTTTTTTATTTCTAGGTAAGTACATCTAGCATGACATGGAGAAACTATTTAATTTTAGTTCTTTCTCTTTACTTGCATTTTATTAGTCTATTACGTGTATATTATGATTCTAAACACTTTTAATACTTGGAGTTTTCGAATTTGATGGGTAGATTCGTATAGATCAACATTTTTTAAAGGTTTTTCATGGGTTCCAAATTTTTTCTTGGTTTTAATCTACTAAAACATGGTATTTTAGAAAACTAGTTTTTGTGGTTGTAGAGCATTCCATTTCAGGTGTTTTCGCTTTTAGTTCACTTAATTTGGAGTTAAAATGAAGTTTTTAGAGAGAAAATAATTTTTTGGGTTTGGAGCTTTTTCGCTATGGCTGAACTTGCTGTCTGGAGAAGAGAAAGTTCTAATGCGGCCACTGCAATATGTGTCTGAGACTTTAATGCTACATGATCCTTATGCAGTTGGACTCTTTGTCACATAGCCGACCAGTATGAGTCCATTTTGTTGGAAGCATGACTGATCATTCCACAAAGTATTCTGGAGCTAAGTGACAGAAATCCTTGTGTTTTGCTTGCTGAACGAATGAGAAATTCGCTAAGTCCAAGAGACATCTATGCAACAAGCATAGCCTACGGCAGCGACCATGCACCTCTTCTCTTGTGGATGCATAGCACAATTTTGCTCTTGTATGTTTTTCTATTAGTTTTTCTTTTCTTCCTGACACACTTTATGGCTTGTCACATCCATCACTTCAGTCACTTCTCTAACACGCATTTAATGCACGTCACTCAACACTTGTCCCATAGAGTGGAATTTGCCGTATAATATGTGGCACTGATCCAATGCGGCACTGATCCCATACAAAACCGACCTATATGCGCCGACTTCCCATTCGGCACCGACTCATATGCGGCCGACTTCCCATGCAGCCCCAATGCATTTGCGGCCAACTTTCTATGCGATACCAATCCTATGTGGCACTGACTCTATGCTTCCCTAATCCTCATGTAGCCAATGTGCACGTTTTACCATTTTGCTTGGTTTGGATGCTTTATTGATTTTTTGTGAATCCATGTGTGATTTTAATAATTGCTAATGTATTTGAGCTAAGTGACTATATGTTAGACCAGACTATGTGCTAGAACCCATATGATTTACCAATGATTGGTCACTTGACTCGACTATTGGTATTTGTACTGATACACTTACTACATAATATATTCTTACGGGCTAAGTGCTTCTAAGAAATTATGTTACATGTTTCACACCGAGGTGTGCCTACGTTCTAAGCAACATATGATATGATACATTTCCTCCAACATGGACTTGATAGTTGGTCAATAACCAAGCGTAGCTAGGATTTGTTTGATTACTGCATCACGCTGGGGTGAATCCAAATTAAACTATAAAGTGACAAAGAAGATTCGTATCTAGCATGCTCGTACTACGGTACGACATATAAGAGGAGTAACATATGACCACGCCATGTGATTCCAGCTAACTGTAGGGTTAACTAGGAACCTAAAATATGTAGAGCATTAGAAGGAACAAAATCCTGAGATCGTGCTTAACTAGCCACCCTCAATCATTATATGGGGGTGTGAAGGCTAGATCCCATGGATATTATTTTAAATCCTCATTAGTGGATGGCAATAAATATTGTACTATGTGTTCTATGCGATCTTAGCACGGTGGCCTTCCGAGGGACTGGTGCATAATACTATGTGCTACATGGTGATTCATGGCTCGGCTAGCCCTGTTAGCACATGACTCGATCTGAGGACTCCTATTATATGCATATATCTCTGGGATAACCCAGACTCCACCTAGTTAGCCGTACAAGTGATTGGCCGATTATGTAACTGAACTTGATTGTGCATTGTACCTTCTGTTAAATAGTTTAGGATTGAGTTATCTTGACTCTTTATTTTAAGATATTATTGTGCATTGTACCTTCTGAGATTTATTGTAAGATTGAGTTATCTTGACTCTTTGGATTATTGTTATTGTTTAAGATGTTTATTCTTAGACATGTGTTGGAACTTCTTTATATCTTTTTATATCTTTATCATACCAATCATCTTACTATAGATATTATTGTGATTGAGTATTAGTTTGACATTATATTTATATTCATCTTATCCTCCTTATGGAGTTCAGATCATTGACATATTATATATTATTGTGAGAGGTGTTAGTTTATATTGTGACCTAGACAGTATTCTACCGTCGATGCTGCGACGTAGGCTAGACGTACCCACGACTCATGCCCAATTTTTTGGTACGGGTCATGAAGATTACTGAGGGAGTAGTGGTGCATGGCACTGCTAGCGCATGGTAACACTAGAGACTCAGTGGCGCATGAAATTGTTGGGACATGGAAACATGATTTATAAAATGGCTGGCGCATAACACTGGATTATTTTGGCCATTGGGTCTTGATCACTGCAGCACATGGCTCTTGATTACTGTTGGTGTGTGGTAGAGATTTTCCATGCTTTTACAAGACCTCCTTCAAAGTTTATGAACTTTAAACTTTGTATGTTTTCAAGTTTAGAATACTTTGAATAGAAGCATGGAGGAGATAGGCGCATAGGCTGCTACGGCACATGGTGGAGCTGAGGTTTGGGTGCAGCTTTTTGTCAGCCTATAAGACTTTCACTCTTTGTTCGAGCCCTGAGCTGTCGGAGTAAACGTGTATCAAGGGGATTTTAATGCACCTATTTGACCAGCCAATTCATCCATTAATTGCTAGATTTGTTCCTCGTTGATAGTGCCCAACTATCTGGGAGATTTAATAGGTCCTTTGTCTATAAGTAGGAAGCTTGGGAAGAAAGAGGGCAACATTCTTCTTCTTCTTCTTCTTCTTCTTCACCCGATTCCTCGACAGAAGTCAAGAGTGGGGAAATTGGTTGAGTGCTTCGTCGATCCTCTCCCTCTAATTATCGACCATCAAGCTGCTATTGGTGGAGGTAAGGGGATGAACGTTTTGCTTGCTGCTGTCAAGAACACTTTGACATCACCTATTTAAGTGATTTAGACAACGGTCGATCTACGCGCAGATGTTATCCTCCGTCTGATGTGCATGTTCGTTGCTGAAGTGCTTCGTCCTGAAGATGCGCCAACGACAAGAACTCTCCTTCAGTGACGTGGGTGATGCTTGTAGAAGAATAAAAAATTATGCAGGCCGGATAAAGGTCATGCCCCCTCAAAAGAACAACCAAGTAACAGACAAACCGCATACAGTCTGAATAACCAAGCCATCGAGGAGTCACATGCAGCTTGATCACCCAAAGATCTAGAAGCCGCATAGTACACTCTATGTGGACTGAACGACCATATAGCATAGAGCCGTATAAGACCCCCCCTGACACAGCATTCGATGACTATCAGACTCTATGACCCATCACTCATCATACTAAGATGCTTCGAGACTCATGAAGATGATGACTCAGTAAAAGAAGAAAAGTCATATTAACTCATTGATGGCCTCGACGGACGAGCCATACCACGTGCTCGCTCACAAGCGGCCATATACCCATGCGGCCTTGTCATCATACGGCCAGAGTTTCCATCTGACGAAAGACAAACTAGAGGACGTTGTAGAAGCATGAAAAATACGCCGGATGACTATACGCAACCTATTGGTGCGGGGCAGCGTATAAAAGATGACCTCAGAGCCATCAAGCAGGCAAGTCAAGAGCTTCTCAGGACCATCCGCGTAAGTGCAGTATGTCCAGGCCGCCTCAAGCGTAAAGCAAAGGGCTTCGTCGCCCCTATGACGTAAAAACACATCCGCTTTCAAAGCGTACGAGGAACGCTTCGTGTTCTCCGAGACGAACCTGTCAGACCCTGCAATGAACCTGACGTCTGAACTTCTGACAAAGGGATAAGGCTCGGCTACCCAGACGACGGCTATAATGATGGCACGGCACTACGATCCAGGCTGTCAGTTACCGCCATCTCCCTTGCGTAAACTGCTTTTTACATACACAAGGGGATATGCTGCCTTGTTTTACACAGGCAGACATGAGCTGTTTACGCTCCACAGCAGACAAATTGCCTGCCACGTCAAAAGCTGCACTTTGCGCAGGGCTCGAGGCACGTCTCTGCGATTGGCGCACAAGGCGGTAACAGTCTTCTCGAGGCACGACTGACGCACAGAAGGGCTGCAAGCCTTCAAAAACACGCCTCTGCATTTAATGCACAGAATGATGGCGGATCTCTGCATTTAATGCAAGGGATTTGATAAAGAGTCACCAAACCGTCGTTTAGTGACATCCCCTTTGCATAAACTGCTTTTACGCATACAAAGGGATACACTGCCTTGTTCTATACAGGCGGACGAGAACCATCTACGCCCCGCGGAAGACAAACAGACTGCCACGTCAAAAGCTGTTCTCCACACATGGCTCGAGGCACGTCCCTGAACGGTGGCAGGCCTTCAGAACACGCCTTCGCAATTAATACACAGGATGGTGGCAGATCTCTGCATTTAATGCGAGGGATTTGCTAATATCTTCAAGAGCCGTGATTCCGGCTAAAGGACGTCCACGTCAGCACTCAGCACATTACGCAGTGGCGTCTATGCCCGTTCAGCTTCTGTGCCCAGATGGCTTCTACGCCTCCTCAGCTTCTATGCTCTCTCGGCTTCCGCGCCTCCCCAAGCACATTACGTAGTGGCGCCTATGCTGGTTCAGCTTCTGTGCCCAGATGGCTTCTACGCCTCCTCAGCTTCTATGCTCACTCGGCTTTTATGCCATCGGGCTTCTATGCCCACCCGGCTTCTATGCCTACTTGGCTTCTATGCCATGGTGACAGACATCGGCTTTTACGCCCACCTCTTCTACACGGGGGATACCTACCTACGTAGCTTTTACGCCGTGATCTTCGTAGCAATTGTACGCGTTGTGTCCCTTAGTTGGACCCGCGTCACACGCTCATTCAAAAGATCATCCATACGCAGGCATTGGTTACTTTAACCGTCGTATAAAAGGGTGCTGTGTTGTCCACTCCTCGGTTTTTACACCAACTGAGTGATCACTGTCACTAAAACTCTATAAATAGAGACCTCTATCAACAGAGGAACAGGTAAAAAATTGGAAGATCGAACAATTGAAGACCCAGAGAAGAGGTCGAACAATTGAAGATCGAGCAAGGAGAGAGGAGATCGAGAGAGAGAGAGAGAGAGAGAGAGAGAGAGAGAGGAACCCGGAGCTCAGGCAAAGGGTAGAGATCGGCGACCTTGGCATCGTGCATCCACCCTCTTCTGCAACCTCCGAAGCTGCTTCCTGTCTTCTACGGCACTTCTTCATCATCGTGTGGTCCAAGGGCTAAAGTGACCGACTGCAGATCAGACACCTATAGCAATTTATACCCAGATTAAATAAATTGTACTCCCATATCCTCGTATAGGATTATATTGTACAAGTTTGTTTGTAAACAAAAGAACACGGGTCTTGTATGAACCCCGTCTTGAATACACTTCATTCTTTTCGTTTTCCACCACAAACAAGATGGCGACTCTGCTGGGGACATCTTTCTCTTCTGATGAGGAAGTAATTGCTCAACACGATGCGGTATCGATAGGAACCGTGAAGAAGACACTGGTCGTCCAATTCGACCAGTCTGCCTACGAAGACATGCTTCGAACCGGGGGTAGCTCTCACCCTCTCTCCGTCCAAGACAACAGGAAGCTGCGCAAGGTCTGGATGCCCAAGACATCCTCTACCATTCCTGTGGACTCTCCGATCTCTCCGATCTCTCCGACCAATAAGGTTGTAGCATTGCTCCCTCCGTGCCCCGCACGTAAAATTCAGCCTCCCGCTACGCGCGGTACAGACAAAACTTTGGGCAAAGCCTCAGCGCTAACCCAGAAGTATCCACTGTGCTCTACGCGTAGAAACCAGTCTCCCGCTACGTGCGGTACAGACAAAACTTCGGGCAAAGCCTCAGCGCTGACCCAGGAGCATCCACTGCGCTTTACGCGCAGAAACCAGTCTCCCGCTACGCACGGTACAGACAAAACTTCTGATGATGCCTTAGCACCAAATCAGAAGTACAGGTCACGCTCCGCGCACAAGACGACATATGACCTCTACGGGGAACCAGATGAGCGCTTGGATCTCCGCAAGGGAAAGCAAGCGGCAGAGTACTCAACTTCTCGGCCTTTACGCCAGCGAGGGAACAATCTGCATACCCTCCGGATTATGCGAGAAGCCGATGGCCGACTGAGGACCTCTTCAGCTTTACGCCAGCCTGAGCAAATCTCCAAATTATGCCCGGCGAAATCCCTCGGCGTAATGCAAGCTCAAGTTGCAGAAAGACAACCTCCCCGGGGGTTATCCGCCACCCAGATGGCCAACCTGTTGTACACAGGTGGCGCAGCAAGAGCCATGGTGCCCAACCTCCGCATGACCACTGATGGGAGCAGAAGAAACAAACAATCGTCTTCTTCTGCAACTTCTCCTGACCTGCACAAATATCTCATCCAGAAGCGTAAAGAGAGGGAACCTTCCAATATGTCTATTACGCCTCCTGGCGAGCACTGTTGCAATAGTCATAGAGTTGTGATTAACTGTTGCTGCTCTAAAACAAGACGATCAGTTTTCGACCGGTTAAGCTACTCTCTGTCTTTTCAGGAAAAGGAGCCCGCGCATGCATCTGTGAACATGGCCTCACACATGCCTAGACGAGGTTCGAACTCAAGACGTCCTCCCTCCAGGCCTCCGAGCCGAAGGAGGTTCAATGAGCTCCTCAGAAACGCTGAAGCCGGGGTGTTCTAAAACACTCGTGCAAGATCACGACAACCAGCTTCATCCTCTTCTGGTTCCGACACTGAGGATCGCCAAGCCCCCGAATCAGATGCTGAAAGTGTAGAGTCAACTTCTACAGCGACCTACACTCATCCTTCAATTACACCCAGGGAGATGGGAGTTTACGCCGTTGAAGATGAACGCGAGGAGGCTTCACCATCAGGAAACGCGGAGCAACGCATCGCTACGCTAGAGGCATCTCTGAAACAAATGCAGTCCATAATGGAAAACATGCACCAGATGATGCTAACACAGCACGCAACTGCCATGGCTCAAGCATCGGTCCCGCCAACTCAGATACGTGTGGGGGTGGACTTGCCACCATCTAATCCAAGCCAAGAACTTGCTCTAGATCAAGAGTCAGCAGTTCCTCCACTTTCGGAGAATATATTGCCTCCCGTTGGAGTCACGATACAACCAACTCCGCACCACTCCGTAGTCCCACTTTCGGCTGAAAATCCGACGCAGGCAGTATGGGAGTTGAAAGCCCAGTTCGATGCCTTGAAGTACAAAGATCAGCTCAAGAAACTGGGAATCAACCAACCTTACCCAGCTAACTGGGAAGAGGTCCCTTTCCCTCCGAAGTACAAACCTCAGACCATGGCCCTGTTCGAAGGGAAAACGTCGCCAAGTCAATACATGAACTATTTTAGTATGATGACGGTGTTGCTGCAAGGGAACGACGCCCTCCTCACTCGGGTGTTCAAGGGCTGTCTCTCAGGAGTAGCCTATCAGTGGTACCGCAGCTTGGCGGATAACTGCATTACTTCCTTCGAGGACTTCAGAGCATTATTCCTCACGCGATTCTACGAGGGAGGAATAGACATGTCTATGTCCTCTCTCATCGAAGTCAAGCAGAGGGAAAAGGAAGACGTTCGCACCTTCATCGAACGTTTTCGTCAGGCCACCTTACAGATGCCTCCAGGAGTTCCAGACTCTGCGTTGGTAGACATTTGCAGGAAGAACCTCCTTCCCGTGGTCTCGGTGTTCACAGGACCATATCAGTTCCACGATTGGCCCTCGTTCATCATCTCGGCCGCAGCCGCCGAAGACAACAGTCGCAAGGCGCGCGATAATGGCATCATGATCTCTGCCTCTGATAGGGGCAAGAGGTCATCTCCCAATAACGACCATCCTCGTGGTCCCAAGGGGAAAGAAGCTCTGGCAATTAACATGTCCAGACCAAAGATTGCGGCAACCACGCAAACGAGACTCGGGACTGCTAAGCCCGTCGAAGTCTACTCCTTCGACGACGACGATATCCCAAGTATATTCGAATGTCTCGTCAAAAGTGGAAAGAACACCCTTCCGGAGCTCAAGCGGCCCCAAGAAGTCGGCAGTACCAGCGACCCCAAATACTGCATCTTTCACAGATATGTGCACCACCCGACAAAGGCGTGTTACGTACTGAAAAGGAAGATCCAGGGTTTGATCGATGCTAAGGCCATCACTCTGCACAACACTGAGAAGACGGTCACGGCCAACATGATCTCTCTGCAGTTTGGCAATCTGCCTCCCCAGGAGGTCCCGGACGGTATTGCGCCTATCCCCCGGACAACGATGAGCATCGTCAATCTCCCTCCAGCTAGGGGTCAAAATCACGACCTGGTACCCCTAACCACCCGGCGAGGCGAGATCATGTGGGTTCACCCGGATTTGGTGTCAGAGCTCGAGGAGAACACTAATGCTACTAAGGCTGCATCTAGAAAGAGCTCCAAATGCAAGCCATGCCATATGGTTGCGACTTCTTCGCCATCAGACGAAGACGAGGTACTAGCTATGACCCGTTCAGGGAAAGCTTACCTCAATGACTACGGAGCAAATCAGGAAAGTGCACCAGCAGGTACTTCAGCTGCCAAACCTTCGGGACCCGAGCCCGTCATAACAGAGACCGGTCCCGCAAGACCGACTTCAACGGACAAGGGGAAGCAAAAAGAAGTCCTCTTTGATAAACCTGTGAAAAACATTCCTAACAAAGGTTTAGAGAAGCCGTACAACTTCGACATCCTGGCCCAACTGGTTAATACGCCAGCCAGGCTGTCCATCTTCGAGCTACTCAGGCTCTCCCAAGACACTCGTCTAGCCCTGAGTGAGGCACTAATGCAGGCGGAGGCATGCTTGACCCGGCTCAAGTCCCCCGACGAAGAACCAGTGGCGTGTCCCCAATGCCACAGTGTGATGGAGGTGGTCCCAAATATCACTTTCACTCAAGACGACATGCTGTTAAAACATAACAGGCATGACAGGCCCCTCTATTACACCGGGTATATCGGTTCCATGGAGGTCGACCGGATTCATATAGATCCGGGATCGTCAATCAGCATAATCCCCCACAGTCTGCTCAGGCCGCTGAGGATTCCTACCAGCGAATTAGCTTTCACCACCACCACAATCGTGGGTTTCAACGCTGGAAAGAGCAAGCCGTTGGGGAAAATTCGCCTGAGGATCCAAATTGGCTACCTCAGATCGGTAGCCACATGTTACGTCATCGATTCAGAGGTGTCCTACAACATTTTGCTGGAAAGACCGTGGATCCACGACCACAACATTGTTCCTTCAACTCTACATCAATGCCTTAAGTATGTAGACGCACAAGGAACAGTACGAACGGAGGTTGCTGACCTAAACCCGTTTAAAGGAATAGAATCCTACTATTCCGATGCCGTATTGTACTCTCAGGATCACACGAAAGAAGTGCCAGGCGAGGCAGAGAAGGAATCCCACCGGGAGCCAGAAGGACCCTCTGCCGTACTACCACTGTCAATCAGGGTAAAGGGACGAACCACTCGTCCAAAAGCCATGGAACCGATGGCTATCCACCTTAACAAGTCCGGTTCAGGAGAAGGGGGTGATCCTCTCGTGATTACTTTGAATCAGAAGCTTCCTCCCTTGGTCATCAATCTCCGGTGCCACAAGCAGCCGACTGATATAAATGCAACCAGGAACGGAGTTCTAGATGATAATAAACATCATCTTTTCCAGTATATCAACGCTCCGATTCTGAACCAGGAATCCTCTCCCCATGACGATATAGAACCATTAGCACAAAACTTCTTGGCAGCTATAGATTCCTATCATCCGTACATATGGGAGGTAGCATCATCATCCAACGTCGTCACGACATATGGACCGCAAGAGGACTCTATCTTCCTTGTCCCGCCTACCTGCGGCAGTCAGTGTACAATAGTCTTCGGCCGCGTGCGCAATCAACCGACTGTCCAAGAGGATTCTCTCGATGACGATACTGGGAGAATGCAGGTTCACTAATACATCCCACAGGCATTGAGGATCATGCAAAACATGGGCTACGACTTGGAGCGGAAGCCAGGCCTCAACTACGGGAAGGGCAGACGAACGCCACTGTTCGGCAATCCCCGCTATCAACAGACCCGTTTCGGGTTAGGGTATGCCACCTCCTCCAAATCAAGCAAGGATGTCCTTTCCTCCTATCAAGACGGCTCGTCGCCCTCCGACTCACCTGACGCTCTCGAACGAACATTATCAGTAAATATGGTAGTGACAGATCCCTTCGAAGCAAACGAACCAGAGTCTGAGCCATTTGAAAATGACTCTTGGGCTCAACAGATGGATACACAATGGGAGTTCCGCTTCGAGCAGAGAGAACCTCCCACTGAAGATAAAGTTATCCAGATCGACGTTAGGGATGAACTCTCACCGAGGCCGATATTTATTAGTAACAATCTTTCCCCAGCCGAAAGGGAAGAAGTTATTCAACTGATAAGAGAATACATCGACGTCTTCGCGTGGAATTATGAGGATATGCCAGGACTTGATCCAGAGATGGCTACCCACAAACTCAACATATCGCCCGATTCGAAGCCTGTAAAGCAACACCAGCGCCGGTTCTGCCCGGATATGATGGACGCCATTGAAGCCGAAGTCAAGAAGTTGATAGCCTACGGTTTTATCCGGGAAGAACAACATCCCGACTGGGTTGCCAATGTTGTCCCAGTCATGAAGAAAAATGGGAAAATACGCATCTGCATCGATTACCGAGATCTGAATGCGGCCTGCCCCGAGGATGAGTTCCCTCTTCCCATCACAGACATCATGATCGACAACACCTACGGTTTTGAGCGCATATCTTTCATGGACGGATTTTCAGGGTACAATCAGATCAAGATGCATCCTGGGGACGAGAAGCATACCGCCTTCCGAACACCACTGGGGGTATATTGCTATACGGTAATGCCCTTCGGATTAAAGAACGTCGGGGCAACATACCAACGAGCTATGAGTAACATATTCCATGAGCATTTACACAAAATGGTGGAATGTTACGTAGATGACATAGCTGTCAAAAGCCGCCTCAAAGATGACCACATTTGAGACTTAAGGTCGGTGTTCGAGTTGATGCGCCAACATCAACTCAAGATGAATCCTACGAAGTCCTTTCTGGGTGTATCTAGTGGCAAATTCCTGGGATTTGTCATTACCGCCAAAGGCATCCAAGTGGACCCTGATAAAGTCCAAGCCATCATAGAAATGCGACCGCCTCGCAATCTGAGGGAACTTAGGGGATTTCAAGGCCGTCTGGCTTACATCCGGAGATTCATATCCAACCTCTCCGGAAGATGTCAGCCCTTTTCTCGCCTCATGAAGAAAGGTGTATCCTTCGTATGGGACGAAGCCTGTCAACAAGCGTTTAACGATATCAAACGCTACCTCACTCATCCGCTAGTTTTGGTGCCTCCCGTCATAGGAAGACCATTCTTCCTATACGTTCGAGCAATGGACCATTCCTTGGGAGCTCTTCTTGCGCAGAAGAACGATGTAGGGCATGAACAGGCTATCTACTATCTAAGTAGAATGATGGTCGGGGCCGAACACCGGTACAACCCAGTGGAGAAAGAATGCTTGGCTCTGATGTTCGCTATCCAGAAGACGCGGCACTATGTCACCGGCCAGACTATCCATATCATCTCCAGAATCAACCCTCTTCGAGTACTAATGAGCAAGACAAATGCTCTTAATTCTCGACTCGCAACTTGGGCGATGCTGTTAACACCATATAACATGGTGTACGTCCCTCAGAAGTCCATCAAAGGCCAAGCATTGGCCGACTTCCTAGCTGCTCATCCAATCCCGGAGACCTCCAAGTTGTACGAGGACATCCCTGACGAAGTTTCAGAATGTAATTCCGAGACAGAAAGTGACGCATGGCAGCTATTCTTTGATGGTGCCTCCAGAACTGGTCCTAGGGGAAATGTGGTTTCAGGAGTAGGAATCGTCCTGGTTACTCCTGACAAACTCGTCATCTACCGAGCATACTCTCTCAACGAGCCCTGCTCAAACAACGTGGCAGAGTATAACACTTTACTAATCGGGCTCCAAGTCGCTCAAGAGCTGGGGGTCGAATCTCTGGAAGCTTTCGGAGATTCTCTGCTTATACTCAATCAAGTCAGAGGAATATATGAGGTCCGGAATCCAGACCTCATCCCCTATCACAAAGCAGCAGTCGAGATAGCCATGACATTCAAAGGGTTCTTCCTGGAGCATGTGCCTCGATCCCAGAAACTTGAAGCTGATGCCCTAGCCAGTCTAGCCGCGGATCTGGCTACTCCTATAAGAAGGCAGAACTCGGTAATCCTTCTTAACAGAGATTTATTCTGTGTAAAGAACAACTCTCACATAGGACGCAGCTACGCTGCACACGCCGATCCTCCCAGACGAGATTAGAAGGGTCCCTTCATAGATTTCGTGGCATACGGAGTCTTGCCGGAAGACCCTAAAGAAGCAGTATCCGTCAAGAGACGATCCTTACGCTTCTACTTCGATGCATCTTCACAATGCCTATATCGCCGGACCTATGACGGACTGCTATTGAGATGCCTCTCTGACGACGAAGCACAGCAGATCATCCGTGAAGCTCACGACGGCATATGTGGGGCGCATAAACCCGGTCCTAAGCTACAGGATCGTATCAGGAGAATGGGCTACTACTGGCCCACTATGATCACAGACGCGATCAACTATGCAAAATAATGCAGGGCCTGTCAGGTCCATGCAGACTTCATACATCAACCGTCCGAATATCTACATCCCACGGTTGCATCCTGGCCTTTCGAAGCATGGGGTATGGATGTCATCGGTCCTATTCACCCGTCTTCTTCCAGGGGTCACCAGTTCATACTGGCCATCACGGATTACTTCTCCAAGTGGGCAGAGGCGATCCCTCTTGCTGAGGTAAAGGCATCTAATGTGATCAGCTTCATCAAGCATCACGTCATCTATCGCTTCGGGGTACCTCGGAGGATAATTCACGACAAGGGGCCTCAGTTCATCAGTCAAGCATTTCATCGATTTTGCGATAAAAATCGGATACATAATGTTGCCTCTACGGCATATTATCCAGCTGCTAATGGTTTGGCGGAAGCTTTCAACAAAACCATTATCAAACTCTTGAAGAAGTTCGTCTCTTCAAACAAGAGAGATTGGAATGAGAAGCTGGGAGAATGTCTCTGGGCATATCGCACAACGGTATGAACACCGACAGGTTGTACTCCATTCTCACTGGTCTACGGGAGCGAAGCAGTTCTCCCCATTGAAGTCCAGATCCCGTCACTCAGAATAGCCATGGCTAACGAGCTGACTCAAGAGAAGAATGACCTTTTAAGACTTCAGGAGCTAGAAGGATTAGACGAGAAACGCATCCAAGCTCACCAGCGCATCGCGCTCTACCAAGCACGCATTTCCAGAGCTTTCAATCATAAAGTAAAGGAAAGAGTGTTAAAAGTCGGTGAGCTAGTTCTAGCCGTAAGAAGGCCGATGATTCTTACTCACAGGAGTAAAGGCAAATTCCAGCCCAAATGGGAAGGTCCTTATGTGATCGAGACAACGTTCTCAAATGGCGCTTACAGGTTAGCCCAGCCTAATGGAGACCTGTTAATGGCTCCTATCAACGGCAAATTCCTGAAAAGGTACTATGCTTAATCTTCTCTGCTCGGGTAGAATATAGCGAAAACCTCAATTCTGACAAAACTACTTCCAAAACAAGCCTTAGTCAAAGCATATTCTATCATGTCCGTATGACCTCTGAATAAATGTGTCCTGCTAAAGTTTCTTGAGAGCCTATCATGTCCATATCACCTCTGATAGTATCTTGCCTACAAACCTTAGTCAAAGCATATTCTATCATGTCCGTATGACCTCTGAATGAATGTGTCCTGCTAAAGTTTCTTGAGAGCCTATCATGTCCATATCACCTCTGATAGTATCTTGCCTACAAGCCTTAGTCAAAGCATATTCTGTCATGTCCGTATGACCTCTGAATAAATGTGTCCTGCTAAAGTTTCTTGAGAGCCTATCATGTCCATATCATCTCTGATAGTATCTTGCCTACAAGCCTTAGTCAAAGCATATTCTATCATGTCCGTATGACCTCTGAATAAATGTGTCCTGCTAAAGTTTCTTGAGAGCCTATCATGTCCATATCACCTCTGATAGTATCTTGCCTACAAGCCTTAGTCAAAGCATATTCTATCATGTCTGTATGACCTCTGAATAAATATGTCCTGCTAAAGTTTCTTGAGAGTTTATCACGTCCATACTACCTCTGATATCACTCTCGCCCAAACCTATCATTTACATTCCGAAATGATGGGTCCACAAAGTCAGAAAAGAGTTCGCTTTATTCCCAAGAAAGAGTAGAATTACACTGGGAAGGAAGAGAAGAAAGGGTACATCATTGTGGGGGAGCGGTCAGATCGTGAATCTGCTGCACCAATACAGCTATCCTCTCATCCCTGCAGGCCAAGGCATCAGCGCGGGCCTGCTCCAGCCGTGCCTCGTTGTCCCCCATAAGGGACAGCTCGGCCCTCGCCCGACGAACACCCGCACGGGCAGCTTCTGCACGGTCCAGATCCTGTCGCGCTGCGTTCAGTCGACCAGTCGCTACATCCAGACCTGCCAACGACTGGGAAGCCCACTCCTCCGCCTGAGCGAGCTTTTCTCTCAACTTGCGAGCCCTCGCTACGTTCCCTTCATGCTCGGATTGGCACTTCAGTTGAAGAGCAAGGGCCTCCTCCACGACGGTTTTTCTTTCGTCCATCTCCAGCTGACGTGTTTGAACGAGTTTGTTTAGGCTCTCTATCTGTTTGGCAAACCGCGCAGTCATGGAGTCGTATCTGGACTGGACCTCAGCTTCAATACCGCCCCGAGTTAGCTGCAGATATTCGTTAATGGGTTGCTCCAAGCCATTAACCATCGCCTCCAGGGCATCAGCTAGCCCAGTGCCGTTAAAATCTCGGATCGCCTCTATCGGAATCCGAGAGGACTTCTTTAGGCGCTCGAAGACCAGATTCCCCTTCAGCACCATTGGTACCAGCGCTTTCAAAGTAGCATAGAAGACACTGGTATATTGCTCGGTCAGCGCAGCTAAATCCGATTGGGCGCCGGGAGTAGCCGCGGCATTGGCGAATCCCCCTCAGGAATGATTGCAGGCGAAGTGGTCACAACCGTCGCCTCAACAGGTGGAGCGACCAAAAGAGGTACGTCTACCGAAGTAGTCGCAATGACAGGCTCTTCCTCTTCTGGGGATATCAGACCCCCCTCAACAAGCGGGCCGGCCCCCGAATATACTTCCTCCTCAAAGTCGAACGCCTCCGTATCATCACCAGGAGCCGGAGCCGGGCCAGAAGGCGCTTCAAAGCTGTACTCCCCTTGGACGCCATCCCCTGAGAGGAGGACAGAAAAAAAAAATCGACTCAATATGATGGTACTCTTTCTAAAAAGGAGACATAAAGATGACATTTACCCGTGGCCAGCGGTATATACGATGCATCTGCAGCCGATGTAGCTAAATCACGCCTTAATGACGTAATACGAACTGTCATACCTGGAGAAGGGGGTGGGCCAACCGACATCGCCAGGAGCTCTACCAAGCCTCCACCGAGACGCAGTCGAGGTTCGTCAGCTGGGACCCCGCCAGGCATACTCACGGACACGGCAGGGGTTTCATCCGTAACTGGTCTAAGGAAAGATTCTCCCATCTGCCTCGGCCACACAGGCAATCTCGTTCCACTACCGGAGGCAGTAGCGACAACGGCAACCTCAAGACGGAGTGTCCTGGTACCGCCAGCCGAAATTGAGGGTCCCTCTCTAGAAGACGAGGAACCTCCGATCAAGGAAACATCCTCGACAGGCAAAACAGCAGATTCCTCTCTAGGAGCCTCAATACCAGGAATCCGAAGAGAACGATTGACCGTCCTCTTCCTCTTGCGAGGAGAAGCCTCCTTGGGAGCAGCGGCCCTTCGCTTCCCAGAGACTACCAAGGCCTCCGCAGGCAGAAGCACTTCACACCTCGGCACCGACACCAGCGGCTCATCAGGAGTAGCGAACTCCTCACCCTCGTCAGGAGAAACCAAAGGGACTTCGACTCTTCCCCCAGGCGTGGAAGATGGCACCCTAAAACTCCCACGTATGTTAAAATCACGGTGGAAGGTGTTAACCGCCACGTAGAACTGGGCATACGAATGTAAGATGCGCAGCTCCGTGGAGGGTGTGACGACCGGCACGGTAAAGATTGCTCCAGTGCATCCCATGATGAAATATCGCCATCCTCTGGCTCCATCGATGAGTCCGCCCCTGGACCTGAAGCTGGTGACGGCATTGCCCACGTGCAACTGGTCGTACCCAAATTGTATGGCAAACCGACTAGGCAAGTAAGGCTCGAAGAAGGAATGATCTTCACTTCTATACAACAAGTGGGAAGGCCTGATACAGATCAACCACTTGAAAGCCTCCGGAGAAAGATTGGTCTTCTCTCCACCTAAATCCTCCAAACTAATCCCCGATTGATTGCGATGTACAGAGGGGACAATACAAAGGAGCTTCCAGCCGTGACTGAGGCCCAGTGTCAACCTACAGTCTAAAACTGTGTTCACATTCCAGGGAGAGTCCTTATAATTCAGCAGGAAGCTACCCCCCGAGCTACTACCAGAACCAGGGGACATCACCCGAGGGTTGTGGAGAATTAACCATCCCATCAAATACAGGTATGGTAATTCCACCCTGGGAAAGCTTTCACGCCGAGTCTCATCGGCGAGCAGCCCGTCAGTCATGGCTCTTATGCCAGCCTGTATACGGCACACCATAGCAGGGAGCAAGCCCAGTCTTGCCCCAAACACCAGACGCACCGCAGGCCACAGGATATTCCGGTGAATACGGTCCGCAGATGCAGTGCCGGGCACCACTACTCGACGCAGCCATATGGAGAGGAAACCAGCCAGCTGGGCTTCCTTGGACAGAGGTCTGTGGCAACGCCTCAAGTAACTATAAGCCTTAGTGCCTTCGAGATACTTTCCTACCCCGTCGTCAAGGATCTGGTCCGGAGCCTTGGCATCATCCATAAGAGCCTCAACGACCTGGGCACTAAGCACGCCCAAACAATTCACGGGCTCATCCTTGCCCCCCGAAACTTTCTCCGGCTTGGCGGCCCTGGCCCGGTGGAAGAAGAGGTAGGACGTCCACTTGGTAGTATGAGCCAAATCAGAAGGCTCGTCATAAAAAGTGGTGCACGCAAAGTAGTGGCACATCAGCTCCTGATACACCTCTACCACCCGAGAGTCCGAATCCCCCAACTCCCGATTGGTGGAGACGTACTCTTCATAGGGGGTATCCCCCATCGGCAGCCTCGAGATCACTGCCATCTCATGGAGGGCCAATCCCAACTCCCCCAGCGGAGTGGCGAAATTCCCGGTGAGCGAAATGTATCGCTCCATCAGTGCCAAGAACAGGTTAGGGTTAGGAGGCAACCCAACACTGGTCGCGCTCACGGCGGCATACAGCCCAATGCCCTCCAGCTCTCTCTGACAGTGCTTCAAGGCCCAGTCAACTAGGCAAGCCCATCGACGGTTTGTTGGGGTGATCCACCCGTTGCATCGAGGATTCTCCTTGGGATATACTCCCCCTCGCCCCATGAAGTCGTTGCAGAAAGTCGGCAACTGGACCGGCTGGATCACTAGACTATCTTCGCTCGGGGCACTGCCCGGGCACAGTCCCCTAAACGATGTCACGAGGCCAGAAGGACGGCTGACGAACGACCCCTGGTCAGCTCCTTTCAGATGAAAGATCTTCCCCGGTTTACCGTGAAGATCGGGCGTCAGGATCTACGACATCCTCCTAGGGTGCGTCGCATGGAAGAAGGCCGAGATGGGATAATCCCTCGGCATCGTTGGCAGGTACAAAACCAGGTTCCCGGCAAGAAATACCCAAGGTTCTCTCTTAGGCTTCGTCTGGGACCGTTTATCAATCATGTCCCCAAAGAGAAAAGCTGGCTTTATGTACTGCTCCCCGTCTATATACGTCAGGGGCTCCACGTTAATCATATTTAGCAGCGTCCGCTCGCCCTGGGCCGATATCAAAATCTCCCTTCCCTCAGGATACTGGGGTCCGGAGATAGGAAATGCCACGTGGGACAGATCCTCCAGATAGTTCGAGTGCAGCATCCCGGCAGCGGAACCCATCACCTCGGCCAGTGGAGACTCACCCAAATTAACTGCAAAAGTGCAAGGAAAACACATCATTACAAATCTTGCAACATGAGGACTAAGAAACGACAGTCTGTGCTTTACGCCAAGACTGAACAAATTTGGCCATTTTACGCCAAAAGTATCATCCTGAGGCGTAATTGGCAGCATACGATCCGTGCTTTACGCCGGGCTGTCAAAATTCTAGTTACTACGCCGGAGGTTCCGTCCACAGGCATAAAACTAAAATTTTATATAGCGTACACCAAGTTTTCGGCAGTCGGAGCTGTTACGCCCAGAACTGCGAAAACGATGGAGCTCTTACGTTGGCACATCAGAAATGTGGGCGTAAAAGATGAAAACGTCTCTGCGCATCATCTTCCTCAAAGAGGCTGTCAGCACAGAAGACGACCTAGCACGGTCACGTTCAACGTGTGCGAAGGATTTTTCATCGTTCTTTGTCATCCCGAAGGCTCTACCTCTAAGGCCGGGAGCGCTGCTCGTCGGCGGGATACTTTGCTCAGAATGAAGTTTGCCTTGCCCGACCGAAGACTCCCTCGCCGGGGCGGAAGAATGGGAAGAAGAACCTACACCCTTTCCCTTAGAGGAAGGGGTTTGCTTCGGGGCCATTTCTGAAGACTCTGAGTGCTCGGAGGACGAATGGAGAAAAACTTGAAATAGACGAAGACTCTCTTTCGCAGAAGACGGATGAAAAGTTTTCTCGCAAAATCTCGGGGTATATATAAGGTTCGGATCGACTCCTCGAATCCTCGGACGGATTCCTCGAAACCCTAACCAAATCTCGCAAATTAATATTTGGTTATGATTGGGTACTACGGCAACCCACTACTCTCGAAAGACAGACAGTCAGCAAATTCGAAGAGTTTTTCGTGCAAAGCAGATTCGCGGTTCTACGCTAAGGAGCTTTCTACGCTCGACGGCTACAGACCTACGGTTTTACGCTCGCAAGCTATGAGTCTATGGTTTTATGCCCGGATGCCTTTTGTGCTCAGTAGCTTTTATGCTCGAGAGGCTACAAACCTACGACTTCACGCTTAGCAGATACAAACCTATGGTCCCACGCTCGGTGGTGTTTAGTTTACGCTCAGAGGCAACAAGATCCACGACCTCATGCTCGAAAGACTTCTTTTTCACAGGCTGCAAATCTACAGTTCTACGCTAAGGAGCTTTCTACGCTCGACGGCTACAGATCTACAGTTTTACGTTCACAAGCTATAAGTCTATGGTTTTACGCCCGGATGCCTTTTGTGCTCAGTAGCTTTTATGCTCGAGAGGCTACAAACCTACGACTTCACGCTTAGTAGATACAAACCTACGATCTCACGCTCGGTGGCTTTCTACGCTCGGTAGGCTACGGACTCCGGATTTTTAGCTCATCTACACTAACGGATCTCTGACTTTCCGCATATCCGAACAGTGCTCAAAGCGGTCAATTGCAGGAGTTCACACAGAGGATACTCCCTCTTGACCTCAAAAATATCCCAAGTACCCAAAGCATGCAAGAGTTCAACATTGAAAATCACTCTTCTTCGTGGGTCGACTCGAAGTTCATCCAGAAACCCAGTCTGAATATTTCATCTACAGTTCAAAATGGCGACTCAGTTCGACAGCCATTTCTTGCCCTGTTCCAAGGGACTTTCGAGGAGTCATTCTTGAAGATGATGTCTGGGACAAAGAATTCTACGCGGTTCCTACATTCCTAAAGCAGCTGCGCATCACTAGTTATGCGTAAAGAACAGGACGGGACCTAATACTCTTTTTATCAGAGTCGGCGTACAGAATCAGACGTGTCGAAGCTACACATATTCAGACTTCACAGCGACGTATGGCAAATGATCATATGCAGAGAAGAAAGACGACTTTATTAAAAGTTAAAATCACAATTACATATGAGGGAAATCCTATCTACAAGGAATTTTCTTCTTTGTTTTTGTGATTACATATGAGGGAAATCCTATCTACAAAGGATTCCCCCATCGTCGTCTGAAGGCCGCCCCCCGGAATCTGTTTTCACAGGTTCTCGCATCGGTGGAGGTCTTCCTCTTCTTCCAAGAAGATGATCAGTGGCGGGAGGATACAAAACTGGGCATAGACCCATCCTCCAACAGAAGGAAAGCAGGGTAAATCTGCTTCCCTACAGACCGACGCCGCTCAAAGCCGGGACAGAGCTAGTCTGTCTGACTCTCGTCACCGGAGGTAACGGGAGAAGGCGCCACTTGCAAGCCCCGTGGTCAAATATGACCCCGCCTCTCTCTCCGGGTGAGCCGCCACATGAAGTCGCTGATTATCCCGAGCAAGGGAGGCTAAGATATCCTTCCATGATTCATCGTTGCAGATGACACTTGCTCGAAGATGCCGTCTTTTTCGGCTCCTTACATGCTGGAAGAACATGGTCTTCTTCTTCCTCAGGTCGACCCGACGAAATCCGGCGATCATCTCAGCATGGTGAAAGAAAATGTGGGAAGAACAGGTTAACTCCTCAGCCCTTTTATAGGCAAGCGAGGTCACACCTACCCACAATAAATCCGCCATAAAGATCGGCCTGAAAGAACGTGTCAAACTTGACCGTTTCGGGCTCCATTCAGAAGGCGTTTCGAGTTACGAGGGACGGTTCATGCTTCATTCAAAGCGTTTCAAATTCCGAGGAATTTAAAAGCTTGAAGGGGGTCTTGTAGAAGCATGAAAAATACGCCGGATGACTATACGCAACCTATTGGTGCAGGGCAGCGTATAAAAGATGACCTCAGAGCCATCAAGCAGGCAAGTCAAGAGCTTCTCAGGACCATCCGCGTAAGTGCAGTATGTCCAGGCCGCCTCAAGCGTAAAGCAAAGGGCTTCGTCGTCCCTATGACGTAAAAACACATCCGCTTTCAAAGCGTACGAGGAACGCTTCGTGTTCTCCGAGACGAACCTGTCAGACCCTGCAATGAACCTGACGTCTGAACTTCTGACAAAGGGATACGGCTCGGCTACCCAGACGACGGCTATAATAATGGCACGGCACTACGACCCAGGCTGTCAGTTACCGCCATCTCCCTTGCGTAAACTGCTTTTTACATACACAAGGGGATATGTTGCCTTGTTTTACACAGGCAGACATGAGCTGTTTACGCTCCACAGCAGACAAACCGCCTGCCACGTCGAAAGATGCACTTTGCGCAGGGCTCGAGGCACGTCTCTGCGATTGGCGCACAAGGCGGTAACAGTCTTCTCGAGGCACGACTGACGCACAGAAGGGCTGCAAGCCTTCAAAAACACGCCTCTGTATTTAATGCACAGAATGATGGCGGATCTCTGCATTTAATGCAAGGGATTTGATAAAGAGTCACCAAACCGTCGTTTAGTGACATCCTCTTTGCATAAACTGCTTTTAGGCATACAAAGGGATACACTGGCTTGTTCTATACAGGCGGACGAGAACCATCTACGCCCCGCGGAAGACAAACAGACTGCCACGTCAAAAGCTGTTCTCCACACATGGCTCGAGGCACGTCCCTGAACGGTGGCAGGCCTTCAGAACACGCCTTCGCAATTAATACACAGGATGGTGGCAGATCTCTGCATTTAATGCGAGGGATTTGATAATATCTTCAAGAGCGTGATTCCGGCTAAAGGACGTCCACGTCAGCACTCAGCACATTACGCAGTGGCGTCTATGCCCGTTCAGCTTCTGTGCCCAGATGGCTTCTACGCCTCCTCAGCTTCTATGCTCTCTCGGCTTCCACGCCTCCCCAAGCACATTACGTAGTGGCACCTATGCTGGTTCAGCTTCTGTGCCCAGATGGCTTCTACGCCTCCTCAGCTTCTATGCTCACTCGGCTTTTATGCCATCGGGCTTCTATGCCCACCCGGCTTCTATGCCTACTTGGCTTCTATGCCATGGTGACAGACATCGGCTTTTACGCCCACCTCTTCTACACGGGGGATACCTACCTACGTGGCTTTTACGCCATGATCTTCGTAGCAATTATACGCGTTGTGTCCCTTAGTTGGACCCGCGTCACACGCTCATTCAAAAGATCATCCATACGCAGGCATTGGTTACTTTAACCGTCGTGTAAAAGGGTGCTGTGTTGTCCACTCCTCGGTTTTTACACCAACTGAGTGGTCACTGTAACTAAAACTCTATAAATAGAGATCTCTAGCAACAGAGGAACAGGTCGAAAAATTGGAAGATCGAACAATTGAAGACCCAGAGAAGAGGTCGAACAATTGAAGATCGAGCAAGGAGAGAGGAGATCGAGAGAGAGAGAAAGAGAGAGAGAGGAACCCGGAGCTCAGGCAAAGGGTAGGGATCGGTGACCTTGGCATCGTGCATCCACCCTCTTCTACAACCTCCGAAGCTGCTTCCTGTATTCTACGGCACTTCTTCATCATTGTGTGGTCCAAGGGCTAAAGTGATCGACTGCAGATCAGACACCTATAGCAATTTATACCCAGATTAAATAAATTGTACTCCCACATCCTCGTATAGGATTACATTGTACAAGTTTTTTTGTAAACAAAAGAACACGGGTCTTGTATAAACCCCGTCTTGAATACACTTCATTCTTTTCGTTTTCCACCACAAACAGATGTATGCGACGACAAACCCATGTAGCCTCGTCATCATGTGGTCAGAGTGTCCATCCGACCAAGGCCAAATAAGAGCACATATGCGGCGACATACCCATACGGCCTCATCATCATGCGACCAGAGTGTCTGAAAACCCCCTCAACCAATTTAGGGATTAATTTGAATTAAAACTAGAGGCTAGGGATAATTGGATTTAATTAGGATTAATGTGCGACAACTATATGTCTTATTACACCGCGTTGTTGCTACGAGGTTGGAAAGCCACACTAGCAATTACCTTTAACCCAATGTCACGAACATCTTTTAGACATGCCAGACTACCACTCTGATCATTATGCAGCAATAGATACTCGTTATTGCGTCTCAACTTAGCTACGCAATATTCCTTAGAGAACACCTTGCATTTACTAATTTAATTAAATTCGAGGTCAAGTTCACCTCAAATAAGCCTGACCAAGTCCACCTACACTCTTCCACGTGGACCAGCCCCACCCCAACAAGGCAGGTCAGGCCCAAATCTCGAGGCCAGCCCCCAAACTCCATCACCATATAAATATACATGCTTCTCATTAGAAACCCTAAAACCCCTTTCTCTTCATTGCCTTGAGGAAACCCTAGTCGAGCTATTCAAAACTGAGCCCTCCTCCTCCGACTTAGCAAAACACCCCGCCACCACCTCAGTGGCCACTCCGGCAGACCGACCGACCGGCCACCCTCTCCAGTTCCTCCCATCACCATTGGCCGACTAACCGCCGCCTGCATTCCATGACCTGACCCCGGACTCTCCTCCCGACTACCTGCAACCTACAACCGACCACCCATCTGAATCTAACCGCCCGACCACCCTCTCCAGTACCTTCCACCACCATTGGCCGGCCGACCATGACCTGTCCGACCTTCTAGGGCCGCCCCAGGCCGCTGCCGCCTCTGCCAGACCATGGTTGCCGCTGCCGCATCTGTTGCTGGCTGCCACTGCCGCTGCCGAACCACCCGCCGGTCGACGCCGGAGCTCCGCCGTGAGGAAGACGACCAGGACGAGCAGACTCTCGTCCATTCAGTCAGGTACTCGACCCCTAGCTCGCTTCTCGTGTGATATCGTCGTATGGTTGCTTTATCAAGTCATCGTGTCGGCGTGTCCTGTGTCGACATAAACCAGTATAAATGAAATAATCCAGAGATGTATGCGTACTGATAATTAAATTAGATAATAACAAACTAAATCAACCCTAATTATATACATGCTGGTATGATGATTAATAAGATTTATAATTTGTTTATTAACTAACAAACACCTAAATTATGAGACCTGTCACCAAGGCTAGTAATTCACCTAAAAACCTTGACACAAACCGAGTACGTATGGACATGGGAACCAAAGACATGTATTCATATAAATCAAAATAGTGGTAACCCCTTAACTTAGTAATTATTGTCTCAAGACACCTGCTGACAAGGACAGAACACGTGTACATCCTAGATATGTGCACACGTGAAGCCATCTTCGATCAGTCGTGAACTTGTGACCGTTCCTAAGAGCAACGTAGAGTCTGCTTATTGTCTTAGTGTCTGATGTTAGATTTCTATATTATATTGTGTGTTTAGGACCATTGGATCAGACGGGAGACACCGCAGGAGCAGGCTTTTGGCATTCACAGCTTGAGGACTCAGTCAAGATACCTTGCTATATTTACTGTTGAAATTATAATGCTGCATTATTGTATGATATCTTGTTATTTTATTTCATATGAATGTGCGCGTCCAAGATTTACTCGGGTGCCGTTGACGGATGCGTCGATGATTTAGTATACTTGACCTAGTCCCTAGCAGACTCACCCCAGTGGGAGAATACTCTGAGATTCTCCGAGACCTGACACTTTTACACGTTTTACAGTGACATTCATATTGGGATGCGGGTCCGCGTACTCGACTAGTTATCGGTGCGTGTGACATGCATCACGGTTAGTACATAATTCAGGATTTTATGATTTATAGAGACTTGGCATATATACGTGGTATGCACGTCGAGTATTCGGCTTGTATATCTACATTGGGCTAGAAGGACAACTAGTAGGCGTATGGGATACACCCATTGGAATCCGTAGTATCCGGAGGAGCCACGGATCCAATGACTCCCACTATTCAGATACCACATTCTTCGGAGCGATATGAACGATATACTATTCAGATGCCATATTCTTTGGAGCGATATAGACGATATACTATTCAGATGCCACGTTCTTCGGAGCGATATGGACTATATACTATTCAGATGCCATATTCTTCGGAGCGATATGGATATTATATTATGCAGATTCCACGTTCTTCAGAGCGATATGGACGTTATATGCCTATGCCTACCCATACGTACCAATGTTTTCCTCATATTGCATTTTACTTAGATGGTTAGCACACCCCTTTATTGCATTTATTTTATTCAGTATATATATGACATATTTCTATGTATTTTGTTACGTCCCTCTGAGGACCTGGTACCTTTCCAGATTTGGATGAGGCTTATTACCCCATAGTATACGGCCCAGGACAGGAGACGAGGTACGCTACAGCTGATGAGCTAGAGATGCTACCGTCAGAGTTTCCGTGATCAGTTGGTAGGCTTTCTGCCTAGGATTGGGAGCATCATTATCTAGTCAGCCGATGCCCTAGTCTTTATCTTTTATCTCTCATTTTAGTACTTTATTTCGTCATAGTTGTGGGTTTGTCCCCACCAGACATTCTTCGTTGTACTATGATATTAAGACTGGCGTTTATCTTCCAGCAGTTTTTTATTAGTACATTCTTGCTGATTACTTTTGTGGATGATATTAGATTACCTGTTGATTGATGTATATAGGACATGCTAGTATTTAGGACAGTGTAGCACTCTTCGTTGGATCCATTAAATTAGGATATTCATGGAGAAGTGAAAGCTGGCTATTGCCACGTGACCTAGTTCCATATATTTTGGAACTGGGGTGTGACATGGTTTTAGTGGTGGCCCAAGCAGGTCAACTTTTCTCTTAGGGTATGGTAACATGCCCAGCGAGCCTGCAATAGGATAGAAATTTCTAGATCTCATCCACTTGATTGCATCTTTGAACTTCGTTCATATTGTTTCTAAATATCTGCATCTTATTTGCTTGATTCCGTACTCTTTTTAATAAAGTCCTATCTCTTGCAGCAAGATGAACTTGCACATTGGATGAGGAGCACCCAGTGCCGCGGTGCCAGACAATACCACCCGAAGAGAGGAGATACCCCAAGGGCAACCACCGTTATAGACCACGCTGATACATTGGCACGAAACTTCGCAGGACGATCCTACACCGCAGCCCGAGGGACAGACTTCCCAAACGATCCCCATACCGCATTTTGAGGGCCAGACTTTAGGAGCTACACCGATATCGCAGACCGAGAGGTAGACATCTGAGGAGATACCTACTGCACAGCCAGAGGTTCCATTACCCCCACCTCCACCTTATACACCCCAAATGCTACAGCTAGATGGACTGCCATAGATGCTTCAGTTCTTTTAGACTATGATGCAAGCACAGTGGCATCAGACCGAGATGTTGAGACAGAGTTTGATGGCCTTACTAGAGAGGACACCTGTCACAGCACCAGTACCAGCACTAGCCCAGACAGGTGGCATTGTAAGATGGTTCCGACAGATGGGACCAGATACTTTCTCGGCAACGAGACCGTAGAGCAGATCTCTGATTGGGTCACCAACACAGAGATGCTACTAGAGGCTTCACAACTGCATCTAGACCTTTGGATGACCGCCGTGAGGGCCCAACTAAAAGGTAACGCCCATCACTAGTGGGATTATATTGAGCGCAGTGTAGGCAAAAACCAGACTTGGGAATAGTTCTTTGAATACTTCAATGCGAACTATTTTCCAGCCACAGTTAGGAATGTTCTGTACTCCCAATTTCTACATCTAGAATAAGAGAATATGACTGTGGACGCATACGACGCAGAGTTTGGCCGCCTCAGCAGATTTGGTGCAGTCCTGATACCTAACGATCTAGAGAAGGCCCAGAGATTCCATCATGGCCTTACTTTTGAGCTACAGAGGTATACCACCATACAGGCGAGGATCTCTTATGAGGAGGTTCTTGTAGAGGCGAGGATCCAGGAGGCCATTATCAAATGAGCAAGATGTTCCAGCATGATTACACCAGCCAGAGCCTAGCCCGGAGCAGGAGGACCGATCCGTCGTCCTGGAGTACAGACACAGCAGAGGATAGCACCATACCTGCCAAGAGAGCTTTCGACTTACTACCACTATGGTAAGAGAGAACATTTCGAAAAGGACTACCGGAAGAGACTGGTGACATGCATGATTTGTGGAGCGAGCCAGCACTATGCCCGAGACTGCCAACAGCGCAGAGACATAGCACCGCAGACAGGGCAGAGGCCGGCAGCCCCAGTTCCGAGGATACCACCCCCGCCAGGAGGACAACGTCCACCAGCACTTGGAGGATTTCAGAGGGGACCACCCTTGGCCCCACAGCAGGCACAGTTCGACCGAGACCGATAGCAGACCGGAGGACAGAGACAGGGACAGGCCTTTGCATTAGCAGCTACTGAGAAGGAAATAGAAGGAGAAGCAATCACAGGTACCATTTTAGTTGCATCATTACCTGCGACTGCATTGTTTGATTCTGGAGCAATATTATCATTTATATCTAGTAGATTCGTAGCAATGCATAGAGTAGCTACCTTCCCCTTACCCAAGAGTTGAAAGATTCTTACCGGAGGAGGTATCGTGCCGGTTACCAGCACTATCAGGACGTGCTCGATAGTCGTATGTGGTTGGGAGATGAGAGCACGATTCTTGGTATTGCCTATGCCATACTTTGATGTTGTGTTAGGCATGGACTGGTTAAGCCAGTATAATGTTGTACTGAACTGCCGGAAGGATAGCATCACTTTTAGACCGCCAGATCAGCCGGAGTTCGAGTACATGCGAGGGACCGTCGAACAAGGAATAGGACAGACAGCTGGAACTTACATGGCTATGGAGATTGCACCCCCGCCAATAGTTACAGAATTCGAGGATGTTTTCCCCGAAGAACTGCCAGGCTTACCACCAGATAGAGACGTAGAGTTCACCATTGAGCTAGTACCCGAGCAGCACCGGTATCTTCTAATGTATACCGATTGGCGAAGAAGGAGTTAGATGAGCTGAAGCTACAATTAGAGGAGTTGTAGAGAAAAGGATTTATCCGTCCTACCGAATCACCCTGGGGAGCACCAGTATTGTTTGTACCTAAGAAGGATGGAACAGTACGCATGTGCATTGATTACAGAGCCCTTAATGCTTTGACTATCAAGAACAAGTACCCTTTGTCGCGGATTGACAATTTATTCAACCAGTTGACAGGAGCAGTAGTGTTCACAAAGATCGACTTGAGATCGGGTTATCATCAAGTAATGGTGCGAAGAGAAGACATTCAAAAGACAGCATTCAGGACTCGTTATGGTTATTACGAGTTCTTAGTGATGCTTTTTGGACTGACAAATGCGCCAGCTATATTTATGAACTTAATGAACCGAGTATTCCACCAATAGTTAGACTAGTTCGTGGTAGTCTTCATCGACGACATTTTGGTGTATTCAAAGAGCCACAAGGAGCACAAAGAGCACTTGAGAGTAGTGTTAGAGACACTGAGGAGAGAGAGGTGTCACGACCCGCACCCGGTGTAAGGGTACTAGTCGGAAACAACGCCCAGCCTACGCCGTAGAATCGGCGGTAGAACGCTGTCTAGATAATCTATCTAATATAATGAACCACCAATAATGATAAAATACTCAATCACAGAACTAAGATAGAATAAGCACGAATCAGATAAAGAATAGAATAGTCACAATACAACTCATGAGTCTAAAATAATACATCAATGAGTCTGAAGAAAAACAGAAATAAGCTGGAGACAAATCCAGTACAAAAGAATACTACAAAACTATAAAGCTACAACTCCAGGGTCAACTGTCTCACTTGGGATAAGTCCCTCTTGAGCCAGGGTCTCAGAATCTAAACCCACAACATCCTGGGGTCCATAGTAGGTAGGGTACTCCTCAGTGTCATCTGGAAAAATATTTCCAGTCAGGAAGGAGCAGAGTACAACCCTAACAGCAGTTCTCAAATAATGATAAAAACTATGTAACAGTAAATAGCTGTGGATAAACAAGATGCATAAATAGATACAAGAAATGTATAGACAATAAGGAAGTACTGGAAAGAAATACAATAATGAACAATATGCTGATGGAACAAGAATACTAATGACTAAGTGTGTGAGTACTAGCTTTAACATGTGATCGGCTTGGGAACTTGCACAAGAGTATAATGTCCTGGCTGATTATACGTGCGGTGTATGATCAACACTCACAAGGAACAAGACATGCACAAGGAGGGTATGATCACATATCTACACTAAAATACTCCCCACCCCCGACTGGTATAATAGATCCAACCACGGTACGTTATGGCACGAGATTCCCCAAGAAGAGAGCGACTCCTCCCGAAAATCGGTGTCTGTACATGTACAAGATAACCAATGAAACAATACTTGCACCATATACACCATATACCAAAGAATAACATCTCATGACGAGATCCGGATATACCAATCCGTGTAACAATAGTGTCAAGAGAACATGTAAATCTACACTAGATACAACGAACATAGAGGATATCATAAATGAGAAACTATCAGAGAATGTACTCGCCTGAAGTCCAATGAACAGTCTCACAAATGTCTGACTCGGTGCCTCGAAGACCTAGATATGGAATACAACATTAAAACAAGGTCCCGGAAAGAGAACAAGTCAAACTAGACAACTTCTAGGTCAATAACTCAATTCTAAGGCAAAAGTCAACTATGGTCAACTCTAAAGTCCACTAAAGTCAAACATGGTCAAACCCAAAGTCAACCTCACAAAACATCCATAAAATAATATAAAAATAAAATACAACAATTTAGGAATCAAATTAGATTCCAAAAGAAACTCACACAAAGTATACTAATAATACAATTAATATATACCTTAAAAAAATATATATATACAACCCAATATTCATATAATTAAAATACTATATTATAACAATTATTATACCTCACAAAACACATATATATATATACATATAAATATATACAAATACAATATATAATATATACATTAAAATCACAATACAAAATAATTAAATAACTAATAATTATATACTTATATATATACACATCTACACTTATAATTAAATACCAATTGTTACAAACTCATGTACATATTAATGTACATATTTTATATGGCTAGAAGCACACCTAAAATATATACATTAATATACAATAAGTTCATAATAATTATAAATAATACAATTACACAATCAAACACATAAATATATTTTATAAAATATTTTATGTATAAATTATATTTTTTAACAAGTAGTAACATATATATTTGCATGCAAGAAAGCTACATATTATATTGTACATTATATTAGCACACACAAAATATAGATCTATGCTACAATAATTACTATAATAAATACACAAAATAAATATATAATATCCATATATATTTACTAATTATAAATGAAGAATTGAACCATAATTAATTAGATCTATGCAAAAATACACACAATTGGAGAGTATCTCACCGTATCCCACTAGATCTAGGATACGCATGCGACACGAGTCCAACACACAACCAAATGCACCCCAAAGGACACAAACAAATCACAAATAATATTTATGAACAAATCAAAGTGTCAAAAGTAGATCTATGTGTCCGTGTCAAAATACGACATGTTCAAAGCCCCGTGTCGGAGGAAAACCCCCAAATGACACGTATCACCAAATAGTTGGGATACGAACCACAAGTATCCCAATATGGATACGACACTAGCCTCAAACACAAATATTATGTCCAATTGATCTATAGGATCAATTGACACACACAACAAAATGTAAATTCGGAATTCCAACAAAATTGATACAAAAAGCACCATAACTTTCTCCATGGGTCTCCTATGAACACAAAACAAAGTCCTATGGGTAGTACATACATATAGGTTGATTTTACATGATTAAATCCCAGATTTAGAAGCTATTTAAATGGGAAAAATCTGAATTATACCTATTGGGAGATGGATTCCCAATGAAACCTCCAATTGAGATGAACTTGCTTCCAAATTGTAGATCCTTGCTCCTCTTTGTAGATCCTTGCTTCCTTCTTCTAGATCCTTGCTTTCTTCTTCTCTAATGGTGAATTGGGAAGAATTTGGAATGAAATTGGTAGGGAATTGGATTGGGAATGGAGGGAATTTGGTAGTGGGAAAATTCTAGATCTAGATTTGGAATGAAATGAGAGGAGAGAGAAATTTCCCCCCCTCATTAATAGGCCGGCCATAGCCCCTCCCCCAAGCAATTATAAAATGTCCAATGTACCCCTTGGGGCCTCTCATGAAGAAATAATTAAGGAAGGAAGCTTCTAGTCTAATCATTTAATTAATTTAATCCATCTCCTTAACTATGGGCTTTCTAAATGGGCCAAGTCTAACTAGTTAATTCATGTTGGTCCATGGGTCCAAACTAAACTAGTTGGGTCCACTAAAATAAGTCCAAAATAGTTAAATAATAACTAACAACAATTAAATAATACAACAAATAATTATTTACCATGCACAATATTTATTTAAATAGGAAATTACCAAAATACCCTTTCCTAGAAAATGTGGTAGTGACAAGTCTACCCTCCTTAAAATAATTTCGTCCTCGAAATTCAAAGACGAAAACTACCTCCAGAAAATCACAGAACAGAACTAAAGAATCATAATTAATTAATGAACAGAACATAACTAGAAAATAACATACCTCAAGGTACAAACAAATATGGATAACGCTCTCGCATTTCATCCTCTCTCTCCCAGGTAGACTCCCCCGGAGAGTGATGCCTCCATGCGACGCGCACCAAAGGAATAGTCTGGTTCCTCAGCACCTTCTCTCTCTGATCCAGAATCCCAACTGGCTGCTCTGGATAGCTAAGAGTAGGGCCCACCTCTATCTCTGAGTGATCCAATACATGACTAGGATCTGCCACGTATCGTCTCAACTGCGACACATGAAACACATTATGCACTCCCTCCAATGCAGGTGGCAAGTCTAGTCTATAAGCAACTGCACCGACCCTCTCTAGAATAGTGAAAGGTCCAATGAATCGCGGACTAAGCTTTCCGCCTCCACCGAAGCGAATCTTGCCTCGTGTCGGAGAAATCCTCAGAAACACCAAACCACCCACCTAGAACAAAACACCACCTTAAGAACTTAATCTATAACAAACAACCAAGAACAAACAAAAATCTAAACTATACCTCGAACTCCAAAGGTCTCCGATGGCTATCGGCCCAATGCCGCTGTCTGTCCTGCGCCACTCGAAGTCTGTCTCTGATCAACTGAACCTTCTCTGCTGCATCCACAACCATCTCTGGCCCAAGCAAAACTTTCTCTCCAACATCGTCCCAAGACAAAGGAGTACGACACCTCCGACCATATAGAGCTTCAAAAGGTGACATCTCTATACTGGCCTGGTAACTGTTGTTGTAAGCAAATTCTACCAAATGGAGATAGTCCTCCCAAGAACCCCCGAAATCTAGTACACAAGTGCGCAACATATCCTCGAGAGTCTGAATAGTCCTCTCTGACTGCCCATCTGTCTGGGGATGATATGCAGTACTGAACTTGAGCTGAGTGCCCAAACTCTCCTGCAAACTCCTCCAGATATGAGAAGTGAAACGACTATCTCGATCTGAGACTATGCTGACGGGAACTCCATGTATCCTAATGATCTGCCTCACATACATCTCTGCCAGCTTCTCCGTAGACAAACCCACCTTGAAAGGCAAAAAGTGGACCGACTTGGTCAACCTATCAACAATGACCCAAATCGCGTCTTTTCCTCCTGGAGATCGTGGAAGTCCGGACACAAAATCCATAGTAATGTGTTCCCACTTCCACTTTGGAATGGGTAATGGCTGAAGTAAACCTCCTGGCCTCTGCCTCTCGGCTTTCACCTGCTGGCACACTAAGCATCTGGATACAAACTGTGCCACTTCCCTCTTCATGCCATACCACCACACACTCTCTCGCATATCCCGATACATCTTGTTAGCACCTGGATGTATGGAATACTGAGAGCGATGCGCTTCCTGCAACACCTCCTCACGCAACTCCCCACTAGGCACACACAATCTAACTCCATGCCTCAAAGATCCATCCTTTGCAATAGTGAAATCATCCTCCAATCCTGCTCTCACCTGAGCTCTGATACTCCTCAAGGATACATCATCATACTGTGCTGCCTTGATCCTATCCATCAAATCTGAATGTATCTGCAATCCCCACATCTGTATAGCACCACCAGGAACAATCACCTCAATGCCCAAGCTCTCCAAGTCCTCCAACAAATATCGATTCTGCGTCAAGAACATAGCTACCGGATACCTGCTCAAAGCATCGGCAACTACATTGGCTTTCCCAGGATGATATTGCAAAGAGATATCAAATTCCTTCATCAGTTCCAACCACCGACGCTGCCTCATGTTCAACTCCTTATGTGTGAAAACGTACTTCAAGCTTTTGTGGTCTGTGAAGATCTCCACACGCTCTCCGTACAAATAATGTTTCCACAACTTCAGAGCGAAAATGACGGCTGCCAACTCCAAATCATGGGTAGGATAGTTCTTTTCATGAGGACACAATTGCCTGGATGCATAGGCAATCACTTTCCCATGCTGCTGAAGAACACAACCTAAACCCTTCCCCGATGCATCACTATAAATAGTGAAACCTCCGGACCCTGATGGCAACGTCAAAATAGGAGCAGACGTCAACCTCTTCTTCAACTCCTCAAAAGCAACCTGGCAATCCTCCGTCCAAACAAACTCCACATCCTTCCTTGTGAGTCTGGTCATCGGCTCGGCAATCCTCGAAAAATCTTGCACAAACTTCCTGTAGTAGCCTGCCAATCCCAAGAAACTCCTGATCTCTGCTACCGAACTCGGAGTCTTCCAAGATTCCACTGCTGAAATCTTCTTCGGATCCACTGAAATACCATCACCAGTCACAACATGCCCCAAGAATTCCACCTTGTCCAAGAAAAACTCACATTTGGACAACTTCCCATACAACTTCTCCTTCCTCAGCACATCCAACACAATCCTCAAATGCTCCTCATGCTCCTCCGGTTTCTTCGAGTATATGAGTATGTCGTCGATGAACACCACCACGAACTTGTCAAGGTACTGGTGGAACACCTTGTTCATCAAGTTCATAAATACTGCCGGTGCATTAGTCAAACCAAACGGCATCACCATAAACTCGTACTGACCATACCGAGTTCTAAAAGCAGTCTTCGGTATGTCCTCCGGCTTCACCTTCACTTGATGGTAGCCTGATCTCAAGTCTATCTTAGAAAATACCTTCGCACCACTCAACTGATCAAACAGATCATCAATCCGTGGCAAAGGATACTTATTCTTGATAGTGAGATTATTCAAAGCCCTGTAATCAATGCACATACGCACCGATCTATCCTTCTTCGGTACAAACAATACCGGGGCTCCCCATGGTGAAGAACTCGATCTGATAAACCCCTTATCCTGCAATTCGTCCACCTGCTTCTTCAACTCGACCAGCTCGCTGTTGTTTACTCTATAGACATGCTGCGAAATTGGTTCTGCACCTGGCACCAAGTCTATAGAAAATTCAACATCTCGATCTGGCGGCAATCCTGGCAATTCCTCAGGAAACACATCCAAGAATTCTGCTATCAACGGATGCGGCAACTCCTTGTCTTCCACCATAGCTCCACAAATAATGCCTTCTCCCTGCTCTGCAGCTCCTCTAGCAAACTCGAACTCTGGCTCTCCTGGCGAACCAAACAAAACTCTACCTCCTCTACAATCTATGCTAGCACGGTACCTACTCAACCAATCCATCCCGAGTACAATGTCATAGCTCGGAAGTGGCATTACAAGTAGACACGCACTCAACTCCCGGCCTCCCAGAGTAACTCTCCGATCCTTGCAAATATCATTAACAAGGATAATGCCTCCCCCGGTCATGATCTTGCAAGTCCTAAGCAAAGACTCAGCTACCAAACCATGCTTTAGAGCAAAAGAAACAGATACAAAACTATGGGAAGCACCACTATCAAACAAAGCTAAAGCTGGAATGGAATCAAGAAGAATAGAACCTGCGATGACATCTCCGGTGGGTTCCTCCTCTTCGACGGTCATAGCAAACGCTCGTCCCTGCCGAGCACCTCCCTGCTGATGCTGGACAAAACGCTGCTGCTGTGTCGGAAGCGGTCCCCTCGGTTGTGCTGCAGGTGGTCTCGTCTGTGCCCTCGGAGCTGGAGCTGCTCCTTGAACTGCACGACGAGGACACTCCCTCAATTGATGCCCTTCAGTACCACAATACAAACAAACTCCTAGCCTCTTTCTGCAAACTTCCCAGATGTGGCCGGGCTTCTTGCAGAAGTTGCATAGAGCTTGCTGTAACTGTCTCTACTGCTGAGGTGCCTGGTGAAAAGGCGCTCTAGCTGGAGTCTGGTTCTGCTGTGGCTGCTGGAAAGGTCTGGACTGGAAATGAGGACGTTTGGCAGATACTGCACTGCCGTTGGCCCCCAGAAAAGAATCACGGTCTCTCTTGGTCTTCAAACCCAGATCCCGCTCAACCTTGCGTGCCTCCACAAGTATCTCCGAGTATGTCTCATAAAAAGACGGAATGAGAATCTTCACTTCCCAGTTTAGACCCTCTCGGAAACGAATAGCTCGAACCTCCGGCTCCCTCACCAGATACTCTGCAAAACGGCTCAGCCTACCGAACTCCGCAGCGTATTCCTCCACAGACATGCTCCCCTGAATGAGACTCTCAAATTGTCTCCCCAAGTCAAGCCTGTCTATCCGAGCGAAAAACTTCTTCTTGAAAAGGTCCTTGAATACCTCCCAAGATTGTCCTGCGTCAACCAGAACCGGCTCATTCCTGAACCAAGTACGAGCGACGTCGAACAGTTAAAGTCCTACCGCCTCAACCTTCAGATCTTCAGAAAGACGGGACACCCTCATAAGACGCTCAATGTCCTCGAGCCAATCATCAGCATAGACGATGCCCTCCGTCCCTTTGAAAACCATAGGCTCCAGTTTCTTGAAGTCCTGAATGTTGCCTGGCCGAAGCTGAGCAACTTGAGGAACAACCTGTTGCTGGATCGGAACTCCTCTCTCGACTACAGCACGAGCAAGATGATGAGCACTCTCGATGCCCTGCCGTAGAACGTCGGTCTGCCTCTGATGTGCCTCCGACTGAGCCCTCTGTGCCTCGAGTATCTCACGAAACAGTGTAAACATCTGTGACACCTCTGCTGGCACAGGAGGTGGAGGTGGAAGCCCCTCAGATACAGCTGGCACAGTCCTCTGAGTAGGTGGTGGACCTCCGAAAGCAGCTGACACTCCAATCACCGGAGAAGTGACTGTTGCAGGCCCTCGGGATGTCGCAGACCTCTCAGAAACTGCTCTCCCTTGCTGTGATCTAGTCTTAGGCGGCATCCTGAGACAAAGCGAAAGAAAGAATCAATATGGCACAAGATGTAAGACATCAAGGAAAGGACAGTTTAAGGGATCAAGTATCAATGTCAAAGGAGAATAGTTGAATCAAAAGAATTTTCCTAGATGTGATTGAGTATCTCAGCCTATATCCTATATCCTATATCCTATTGCAGGCTCGCAGTAGTACAACTAAGTTGTCGCACTACCACGACATCACATACATGTGAAGCTAGACCTGCATGGGCCACCACCAAAAACGTGTCACGACCCGCACCCGGTGTAAGGGTACTAGTCGAAAACAACGCCCAGCCTACGCCGCAGAATCGGCGGTAGAACGCTGTCTAGATAATTTATCTAATATAATGAATCACCAATAATGATAAAATACTCAATCACAGAACTAAGATAGAATGAGCACGAATCAGATAAAGAATAGAATAGTCACAATACAACTCATGAGTCTAAAATAATACATCAATGAGTCTGAAGAAAAACATAAATAAGCTGGAGACAAATCCAGTACAAAAGAATACTACAAAACTATAAAGCTACAACTCCAGGGTCAACTGTCTCAGTTGGGATAAGTCCCTCTTGAGCCAGGGTCTCAGAATCTAAACCCACAACATCCTGGGGTCCATAGTAGGTAGGGTACTCCTCAGTGTCATCTGGAAAAATATTTCCAGTCAGGAAGGAGCAGAGTACAACCCTAACAGCAGTTCTCAAATAATGATAAAAATTATGTAACAGTAAATAGCTGTGGATAAACAAGATGCATAAATAGATACAAGAAATGTATAGACAATAAGGAAGTACTGGAAAGAAATACAATAATGAACAATATGCTGATGGAACAAGAATACTAATGACTAAGTGTGTGAGTACTAGCTTTAACATGTGATCGGCTTGGGAACTTGCACAAGAGTATAATGGCCTGGCTGATTATACGTGCGGTGTATGATCAACACTCACAAGGAACAAGACATGCACAAGGAGGGTATGATCACATATCTACACTAAAATACTCCCCACCCCCGACTGGTATAATAGATCCAACCACGGTACGTTATGGCACGAGATTCCCCAAGAAGAGAGCGACTCCTCCCGAAAATCGGTGTCTGTACATGTACAAGATAACCAATGAAACAATACTTGCACCATATACACCATATACCAAGGAATAACATCTCATGACGAGATCCGGATATACCAATCCGTGTAACAATAGTGTCAAGAGAACATGTAAATCTACACTAGATACAACGAACATAGAGGATATCATAAATGAGAAACTATCAGAGAATGTACTCGTTTGAAGTCCAATGAACAGTCTCACAAATGTCTGACTCGGTGCCTCGAAGACCTAGATATGGAATACAACATTAAAACAAGGTCCCGGAAAGAGAACAAGTCAAACTAGACAACTTCTAGGTCAATAACTCAATTCTAAGGCAAAAGTCAACTATGGTCAACTCTAAAGTCCACTAAAGTCAAATATGGTCAAACCCAAAGTCAACCTCACAAAACATCCATAAAATAATATAAAAATAAAATACAACAATTTAGGAATCAAATTAGATTCCAAAAGAAACTCACACAAAGTATACTAATAATACAATTAATATATACCTTAAAATATATATATATATACAACCCAATATTCATATAATTAAAATACTATATTATAACAATTATTATACCTCACAAAACACATATATATATACATATAAATATTTACAAATACAATATATAATATATACATTAAAATCACAATACAAAATAATTAAATAACTAATAATTATATACTTATATATATACACATCTACACTTATAATTAAATACCAATTGTTACAAACTCATGTACATATTAATGTACATATTTTATATGGCTAGAAGCACACCTAAAATATATACATTAATATACAATAAGTTCATAATAATTATAAATAATACAATTACACAATCAAACACATAAATATATTTTATAAAATATTTTATGTATAAATTATATTTTTTAACAAGTAGTAACATATATATTTGCATGCAAGAAAGCTACATATTATATTGTACATTATATTAGCACACACAAAATATAGATCTATGCTACAATAATTACTATAATAAATACACAAAATAAATATATAATATCCATATATATTTACTAATTATAAATGAAGAATTGAACCATAATTAATTAGATCTATGCAAAAATACACACAATTGGAGAGTATCTCACCGTATCCCACTAGATCTAGGATACGCATGCGACACGAGTCCAACACACAACCAAATGCACCCCGAAGGACACAAACAAATCACAAATAATATTTATGAACAAATCAAAGTGTCAAAAGTAGATCTATGTGTCCGTGTCAAAATACGACATGTTCAAAGCCCCGTGTCGGAGGAAAACCCCCAAATGACACGTATCACCAAATAGTTGGGATACGAACCACAAGTATCCCAATATGGACACGACACTAGCCTCAAACACAAATCTTATGTCCAATTGATCTATAGGATCAATTGACACACACAACAAAATGTAAATTCGGAATTCCAACAAAATTGATACAAAAAGCACCATAACTTTCTCCATGGGTCTCCTATGAACACAAAACAAAGTCCTATGGGTAGTACATATATATAGGTTGATTTTACATGATTAAATCCCAGATTTAGAAGCTATTTAAATGGGAAAAATCTGAATTATACCTATTGGGAGATGGATTCCCAATGAAACCTCCAATTGAGATGAACTTGCTTCCAAATTGTAGATCCTTGCTCCTCTTTGTAGATCCTTGCTTCCTTCTTCTAGATCCTTGCTTTATTTTTCTCTAATGGTGAATTAGGAAGAATTTGGAATGAAATTGGTAGGGAATTGGATTGGGAATGGAGGGAATTTGGTAGTGGGAAAATTCTAGATCTAGATTTGGAATGAAATGAGAGGAGAGAGAAATTTCCCCCCCTCATTAATAGGCCGGCCATAGCCCCTCCCCCAAGCAATTATAAAATGTCCAATGTACCCCTTGGGGCCTCTCATGAAGAAATAATTAAGGAAGGAAGCTTCTAGTCTAATCATTTAATTAATTTAATCCATCTCCTTAACTATGGGCTTTCTAAATGGGCCAAGTCTAACTAGTTAATTCATGTTGGTCCATGGGTCCAAACTAAACTAGTTGGGTCCACTAAAATAAGTCCAAAATAGTTAAATAATAACTAACAACAATTAAATAATACAACAAATAATTATTTACCATGCACAATATTTATTTAAATAGGAAATTACCAAAATACCCTTTCCTAGAAAATGTGGTAGTGACAAGAGGATTTATGCCAAGCTGCGTAAGTATGAGTTTCTTCTGGATCGTGTCACTTGCCTTGGACACGTCATCTCAGGAGAGGGCATTTCAGTGGATCCGGCAAAGATTTCATCAGTAGAGACATGGCCAACCCCTACCAATGTCTCAGAGGTGAGAAGTTTCCTAGGACTTGCCGGATATTACCGGAGGTTCGTGGAGAACTTATGAAAGATTGCAGAGTCGATGACCCGCCTGACCCATAAGGAGCAGGAGTTCACTTGGACAGAGGAGTGCCAGAAAGCATTCGATGAGCTGAAGAAGCGTTTGACTACAGCCCCTATCTTGACCATACCTTCTGGACCCGGAGGATTCATGATCTATAGCGATGCATCCGGGAAAGGATTAGGATGTGTGATGATGCAGCATGGGAAGGTTTTGGGTTACGCCTCTAGGCAGTTGAGGACACATGAGAAGAACTATCCCACCTACGACTTGGAGCTTACAGCAGTGATCTTTGCTTTAAAGCTTTGGAGACACTATTTATATGGAGAAAGAGTGGAGATATTTACTGATCATAAGAGCCTAAAGTATATCTACACCCAGAAGGACCTTAATCAGAGGCAGAGACATTGGCTCGAGGTGATGACAGACTTCAAGATTGAGCTGCAGTACCACCCGGGAAAGGCCAATGTAGTAGCTGACGCTTTGAGCAGAAGACCCATGGCATTCTTCTTGACTACACAACAACACCTATTGAGAGATCTAGAGCAGATGGGTATAGAGGTTGTTATACCCGGAATAGATGGACAGTTGTCGAGTTTCCAATTACAATCGATATTGGTGGAGAGAATCAAGGCTGCCTTGCCGCCAGATGCCAGATTTTAGAGACTTAGACAGAGGACAGAGGCTGGATTACAGACAGGACTGCATATACATGAAGACGGAACCTTGAGATATGGAGATCGTCTCTAGGTTCCAAATGGAGAACTTCGGCAGGAGTTGATGACAAAGGCACATAGTTCAACCAACTCTATTCATCCAGGAGGCACAAAATGTACAGGGACTTAAGACAGTACTACTGGTGGCACGAAATAAAGAGAGAGATAGCACATTTTATGGTGAAGTGCCTGGTGTGTCAGCAAGTCAAAGCTGAGCATCAGAGATCTGCAGAATTACTTCAACCGCTTCCGATACCACTTTGTTACGGGCTTTCCGAGGAGTCCTAGTGGTAGCAATGCAGTTTGGGTAATCGTGGATAGACTCACCAAAGTCCGCATACTTTTTATCCTTCAGAGTTGGATAATTGACAGAGGTCTTAGCAGATATATACATGAGAAAGATTGTACGACTGTATGGAGTGCCAGTTAGCATAGTGTCTGACAGGAATATGAGGTTTACCTCTTACTTTTGGTGGAGTATGTAAGAGAGTCTCGGTACCCGTCTGAAGTTTAGCACAGCATATCACCCACAGACAGATGTCCAATCAGAGCGTACCATTCAGACGTTGGAGGACATGTTAAGGGCATGCATACTAGATTTCGGAGGATCATGGGAGGACCACTTATATTTGGTCAAATTTTTCTACAACAATAGCTATCAAGCGAGCATCCAGATGGCTCCCTATGAAGCATTGTATGGAAGAAAGTGTCGTTCCCCAGTATGTTGGAGCGATATAGGCGAAAGACAGATTCTTGGGTCGGAGTTGGTTGTTCGTACAGTAGAAAAGGTAAAGAAGATCCAAGGACACCTACGAGCAGCACAGGATAGACAGAAGCATTGGGCGAATGCGCATCAATGACCCTTAGAGTTCCAGGTTGGAGATCACGTATTTCTAAAGATCTCGCCTACTCGAGGGACTATCAGATTCGGAGGAAGAGGAAAGCTGAGTCCGAGGTACATCATACCATTCGATGTGTTAGAACGCGTCGGAGAGGTTGGTTACAGGTTAGCCTTGTCGCAGACTTTGGAAGGAGTCCATGACATCTTCCATGTATCTCAGCTAAGAAGGTACATACCAGATCCTAGTCACGTGCTTGACCATTCAGAAATCACAGTCGGCCCAAGTTTATCATACCAAGAGAAGCCTGTTGAGATTCTGGACAAGAGCGAGAAGGTACTACGAGGTCAGACTATTCCCCTAGTTCGTGTCGCATGGAGACATCATGTACCTGGCGAGTCGACTTGGGAACGTGAGAAGGATATTAGACAACGCTACCCTCATCTCTTCAAAGGACTAGGTACGTTTTAGCATTTTAAATTCAGTCAGTAATTCTTGCCATACATATGTTTTAATTTCGAGGACAAAATACTCTAAGGAGGGTAGATTGTAAACCCCCTCAACCAATTTAGGGATTAATTTGAATTAAAACTAGAGACTAGGGATAATTGGATTTAATTAGGATTAATGTGCGACAACTATATGTCTTATTATACCGTGTTGTTGCTACGAGATTGGAAAGCCACACTAGCAATTACCTTCAACCCAATGTCACGAACATCTTTTAGACATGTCAGACTACCCCTCTGACCATTGTGCAGCAATAGATACTCGTTATTGTGTCTCAACTTAGCTACACAATATTTCTTCGAGAATACCTTACATTTACTAATTTAATTAAATTCGAGGTCAAGTTCACCTCAAACAAGTCTGACCAAGCCCACCTACACTCTTCCACGTCGACCAGCCCTACCCCAACAAGGCAGGACAGGCCCAAATCCTTAGGCCAGCCTACAAACTCCATCACCATATAAATATACATACTTCTCATTAGAAACCCTAAACCCCTTTCTCTTCATTGCCTTGAGGAAACCCTAGCGGAGCTATTCAAAACCGAGCCCTCCTCCTCCGACTTCACAAAATACCCCGCCACCACCTCAGTCGCCACTCCGGCAGACCGACCACCCAGCTACTCTCTCCAGCTCCTCCCATCACCATTGGCTGACCAACCGCCGCCTGCATCCCACGACCTAACCCCGGACTCTCCTCCCGACCACCTGCAACCTACAACCGACCACCCATCCGAATATAACCGCCCGGCCACCCTCTCCAGCACCTTCCACCACCATTGGCCGGCCGACCACGACGCTCCCACGACCTGTCCGACCTTCCAGAGCCGCCCCAGGCCGCTGCCGCCTCTGCCAAACCGTGGTTGCCGCTGCCGCATCCGCTGCTAGCTGCCACTACCGCTGCCGACCCACCCGCCGGTCGACGCTGGAGCTCTGCCGTGAGGAAGACGACCAGGACGAGCAGACTCTCGTCCAGTCAGTCAGGTTCTTGACCCCTAGCTCGCTTCTCACATGATATCATCGTATGGTTGCTTTATCGAGTCATCGTGTCGGTGTGTCCTATGTCGACACAAACCAGTATTACCGAAATAATCCAGAGATGTATGCATACTGATAATTAAATTAGATAATAACAAACTGAATCAACCCTAATTATATACATGCTGGTATGATGATTAACAAGATTTAGAATTTGTTTATTAACTAGCAAGCACCTAAATTATGAGACCTGTCACCAAGGCTAGTAATTCACCTGAAAACCTTGACACAAATCGAGTACGTTTGGACATGGGAACCAAAGACATGTATTCGTATAAATCAAAATAGTGGTAACCCCTTAACTTAGTAATTATTATCTCAAGACACCTGCTGACAAGGACAGAACACGTGTACATCCTAGCTACGTGCACACGTGAAGCCTTCTTCGATCAGTCGTGAACTTGTGATAGTTCCTAAGAGCAACGTAGAGTCTGCTTATTGTCTTAGTGTCTGATGTTAGATTTCTATATTATATTGTATGTTTAGGACCATTGGATCAGACGGGAGACACCGTAGGAGCAGGCTTTTGGCATTCACAGCTTGAGGACTCAGGCAAGATACCTTTCTATATTTACTGTTTAAATTATAATACTGCATTGTTGTATGATATCTTATTATTTTATTTCATATGACTGTGCGCGTCCGAGATTTACTCGGGTGCCGTCGACGGATGCGTCGATGATTTAGTATACTTGACCTAGTCCCTAGCAGACTCACCCTAGTGGATGAATACTCTGAGATTCTCTAAGACCTGATACTTTTATACGTTTTATAGTGATATTCATATTGGGATACGGGTCCGTATACTCGACTAGCTATCGGTGCGTGTGACATGCATCACGGTTAGTACATAATTCAGGATTTTATGATTTGTAGAGACTTGGCATATATACATGGTATGCACATCGAGTATTTGGCTTGTATATCTACATTGGGCGGGGAGGACAACTACTAGGCGTATGGGATACACCCATTGGAATCCGTAGTATCCAGAGGAGCCACAGATCCAATGACTCCCACTATTCAGATGCCACATTCTTCGGAGCAATATGGACGATATACTATTCAGATGCCACGTTCTTCGAAGTGATATGGACGTTATATTATACAGATGCCACTCTCTTCGGAGTGTGGACGTTATATGCCTACGCCTACCCATACGTACCAATGTTGTCTCATATTTTATTTTACTTAGATGGTTAGCACACCCCTTTATTGCATTTATTTTATTCAGTATATATATATGGCATATTTCTATGTATCTTATTACGTCCCTCTGAGGACCTGGTACCTTTCCAGATTTGGACGAGGCTTATTACCCCACATTATACGGCCCAGGACAGGAGACAGGTATGCTACAAATGAGGAGCTAGAGGTACTACCGTCAGAGTTTCCGTGATCAGTTGGTAGGCTTTCTGCCTAGGATTGGAAGCATCATTATCCAGTCAGCCGATGCCCTAGTCTTTATCTTTTATCTCTCATTTCAGTACTTTATTTTGTCATAGTAGTGGGTTTGTCCCCACCAGACATTCTTGGTTATACTATGATATTGAGACTGGCGTTTATCTTCCAGCAGTTATTTATTAGTACATTCTTGCTGATTACTTTTGTGGATGAGATTATATTACTTGTTGATTGATGTATATGGGACATGTTAGTATTTAGGACAGCATAGCACTCTTCGTTGGATCCATTAAATTAGGATATTCGCGGAGAAGTGACAGCTGGCTATCGCCACGTGACCTAGTTCCATATATTTTGGGACTGGGGCATGACAGTTTCTATCTGACCAAGGCCAAACGAAAGCACGTATGCGGCCACAATGCCATACGGCCAGAGTGTCTACCCGACCAAGGCCAAGCAAGAGTACTTATGCGGCCATAATGCTATGCGGCTATGACGTTATGCGGCTCTCGATCTTTTTGTTCTAACTAAAGAAGATTTTTCGCACAATCAATGCTGACTACGTGTTCAGCTGACCAAGTCACATACGCAACAGGTTAAAAATAACCCTGAGATCACATCAATAGTAGATCCCAACCGAAACTACGTGGCAGCCTGCCTATGGCATGCGGATACAGTTCTAACCGTATTCTGTTAAAGGAGCCCCCTGCGACCACCAAACAGTAGAATATATGGCACCTATAACCCATCAGCATGATGGCTATAAATAGGAGCAACTTGGACGTTCCAAAGGGCTATTTTTTTGCTTCATATACCATACAAGGTGGAAGCTACGAACATACACACAAGCTCCGAAGAGAGAAAATAAGAGAGAGCAACCTCATTCCCTTATCAGACCATCAATATAGTAAAGGAGATGCTACCATGCTCGATCTCCATCATCACTACCCAGATCAAAATATTATACTTAGATACCCTGTCTAGGGTCTTATTTTTACTCTTGTGTTTGTTATTAATCCAGAGTTTTCTTAAACTCACATTAATGGCAAATAAGATGGCGACTCTGCTGGAGACCACCTTCTAGTCTGATGATAAGACAGTGACGCAGTCTGACGCAGCCAAACTGGTATCTACCCAAAGGATCCTGGTGGTGCACTTCGACTAACAAGCGTTCAAGAAAATGCTCTCCAGGGACAACCAAGTCCTTCTCCAAGGCTAGCAAAGCCAAAGAAGACCCGTAGGACATGGGTTGCAAAGGTTGTTATGCTTCACCAAACTGTGGAGCACACGCTCCCCGTTTCTTTCTCCCTGCCACAGGGACTGCACATTATGCCTCAACTACTTATGCGAAAGCCCCTTCCAACTAGAAGGGTGCTTAGCACCTGAAGACCCGAAGGACATGGGTTGCAAAGGCTGTTGTGTCTCACCCAACTGCGGAGTATGCTCTCCCTATCTTTCTCGGCTGCAGGGACTGCCCATTATGTGTCTACCTCTCATATGACAGCCTCCTCAAACAAGGTAAGTGCTCAGCAGTTGAGCTCTGGCAAAGGAAAATACTACGATGCCAGAAGTTCGGGTACTGAGGTATGCTCCATGTGGCCACAGAAGAAGATGCATAAGTCGGCAGCTACAGAAAAAAGTCCACATGCGGCACCAATCGTCAGTCGCTAGAAAATATCCACATACGGCCAAGATAGCCACATAAGTTCCATCTTCGACCAAATTTCACGCAGCGCCGACTCCAAGCACCTTGCTAAAAAAGAGGAAGATGTGAACTTGGACTCTTCATACTACGCACCGGAGCATGTTGGGACAAACAGGTCTAGGGCAATACGAGCTTGCCAAGATCAAGAAATTTCTTATTCGACCGACAGCCAGCAGGCACCGCTTACTACGCGTGCCCCTGACGGAAAGTCATACAAAATTGGCCCATTTGTCCAGCCCATAGTGGTAATCAGACACGGTTGGTCTAAAGTATCTTATGTTGTCTACTTGGGGCAAGTTCTTGTATGAACCCTAGGCCAGGAAGCAAAATCAACACCTACGCACCCAAGTGCTCGATCTACCCGAGCCCATTAGAAAGGTGCAAAGGTGAGTCAGCCCTCTCTTGACTTGCTTAACGTGATCAATTATAAATTCATAGTGAGAGAAACAACTACGGTATATGAAGTATCCTCCCCATGGAATCACTGTGCCAACATTATCATCAACAGCTGCTATAACAAAATAACAGTACCTAAAAAATGGTAGTCGACATTCCAGTGGCTACAACCAAGGGCACCCACCCGGTTACAACCCGGAGAATAGGTGCAAGCACAAAAGGAAGAGGAGCTGCTCTTTGCCTCATGCTATTCAGCTCGGAAGGCCTCCTCTATAAAGGAAAGTTGGAGGTCCAGCACCTCCAGTCTCTTGGCCAGCAGGTCTAGGAGACGGGCCCAAGGGAGATAGCCAGTGGAACCCGTTGAAGGTGTTTTCTTGGGCACCCTCTCAAAGAAGAATCTGTTAACTACTGGGGAGAGTTCTTCCTCAAGACCTCAGATAGTTATGCAAGCTGGAGGTTGTAATCCCCCGGACCTCTACGATAATTGGGCATTCCGTGAAGATAATGATTCCCAAGGAACATATGCTGAGGTCCCTAGGGGTAGCCACCCTCGTCAAGTGGATGTTGTTTCCTGCGCTGGGGGTAGTGTTCCCTCTGAGTGTGAAGAGGATGCAATGCTGCCAACTTTCTTGGAGGACCATTCACTACATGAGTCTTAGGCTAAATTATGCCATCCACTGTCTCATCCATTTCTCCCCATGTAAGAACAACATAAATGGCCAGGGACAATCATGAGGGCCACAACAATCGACAGCACCTCGAGACCCTCGATGCCATTATGCAGACCATGAGCGCATCAATGCAAGCCTTGACCTAGACAATGCTAAAATTTAAGGCAAATATAGCCCCACAACCAGTAAGGGCCTCTGGTCAAGCAAGCCTGGACCTTGGTACCAATGGAGATTCCAATACATCCGCTCCACCCACTGGCGGGAACCAACCCCTACCCGGATCGTCTGCTCCTTTCGCATTCGAAGAAGCTCAGGAAGTAATACAGGAGGTGCGAGAACTTTGAGCCCGCCTAGACTCTAAGGAAAATTGGGACTCACTATGTGAGCTTGGGATCAGACAATCATATCCGCTCGAGTAGAGAGATGTACTATATCCGCCCAAGTATAAGCTCTTCAACTTGATTATGTTTGATGGGAAGACATCTTCCCGTCAATTTATAAGTTATTTTAAGACGACAACGGGGCATCTACCTCACAAAAATGCCCTCTTAACCAGACTCTTTGTCAGGACATTGTCTGGAATAGCCTTCGATTGTTTCTGCAGCCTCTAGGACAACTGTATTTTTTTGTTCGACAACCTCAAAGGACTTTACCATGCTCGATTATATGATGGATGAAATGACATGACGATGTCCTCTTTAATGGATATCATACAAAAAGAGAAAGATCCTGTATGGGAATACATCGAGTGGTACAGGCAAGTAAAACTAAAGTTACCCCCCCCCCCCCCGATAACCCTTAGTCCACGATGATGGACACCTGCCAAAGGAATCTCCTTCCTACAGTCAGGCTCTGGATGGGTGACTCTCAGTTTAAAGACTGGACAACGTTTATCATAAATGTTGTTGGTGCCAAGAAGAAGTTAAAAGATGCCTCCCTCTTGGGAATATAGATCCTTGTCGCTGATGATAGGGAAAAGTACCCTTACAATATCAACAACAACAACGGCAATAATGTCCGGGATGGCAAGGAAAAGCAGTCTCTGGTCGCTAATATAATCAAGTAGTCCGAGCAAAAGCCCGCAGAGGCTCCAAAATCGAAGGAAACCTATTCAGTTGAATAAGATAACGTCATGGCAATCTTTAATGTGCTGATACATGAAAATAAGCTTCGGCTCCCCAACGTCAAACGTTCTGTTGAGGCAATCGAGGTGAATAATTTGAAGTACTGCCACTATCATCGATATGTCCATCATGCGATGCAGGACGGTTATAAAACTAAAGTGGTACATCCAGTGGCTACTTGACACCAAGACCCTTACTCTGGACTTCGATGAAAAGACAGTTGCCGCAAACATGGTATCTCTCCAGTTCGATAACTTTTCGGCGACAAAAGTACAAGATAGAGTAATCACAATTCTCCGGGCAACAATGGAGGTTGTTAATCTTCCACCAGCTCATGACCAAATAGGCGGGCTGATACCTCTCACCATATCACGGGGGGAGGTCATGTGGGTGTCACGACCCGCACCCGGTTTAGGGGCACGAGTACGTGGGTACGTCCAGCCTACGCCGCAGCATCGGCGGTAGAACGCTGTCAAGGTCTTGATACTATCTAGCCAGTCTCACACAAGCATCCAATCTCCATAAGGAGGCACGGATGACACAAATAAACAAACGCATACTCAACCACGGGATGACAGCACGATAAGATATCGAACAGAAAATTAAATACAACACAAGTCAAGAAGTAATAGTCTAACTCAACAAATATCCAAGTCTCAATAAAATGCCGGAGACAAATCCGGTACCAAAATAGTCTACTTAAAGAACTAACTAAAAATAGTAATTCCGGCTAGACCTCCCGGAATCATAACTAACTACCAAGTCTGCAGCTACTCACCATATGGTCCATAAAGTGTCGGACAGCGGTCCTCTAAGGCATAGTCTGGAAAAATGTTTCCAGTCAGGAAGGAGCAAAGTACAAATCTCAAATAACAGTTCCATATAATTGACAAGGACTATAAAGTAATAAACAGATGATGCTAGATACTGAGAAGACAGTGAATAAATGCAATGGCAATAAAGGAGAGACAGGCAATGTAAAGAGACAGGCAATAGACAATATGATACAGTCAGTGCATATATGAAAATGAAAAGAACAAGGTACAGTATCATATACGGGTGATGTAGTATATGATTTAAAAAAGGAAACTATAATCTATTCTAAGTGTTTGAAATAGTAGTTTCGAAATGTGATCGGCTTGGGAACATGTACGATAGCTATATGGACTGGCTAATCATATGTGAAGAGCATGATTAACACTTACATTGTTCTATACTGCATTAAGGGATATGATCACATTTCTTACTAACTACTTCCCCGCCCCCAACTAGTACTGTGGATCCAACCATGACACGTCACGATACACGAGCAAGTCCAGTCTATCATGTACGATGTCTAATATACATGTCGTGTACAATGTCAAGGCGATAATCAATGTAACATCTCATGACTGCAGATCCAAGCTATACTAGTCCGTGTAGCACAGTGTCAAGGATTCAGATGTAACATTTCTAGATTATTGAACTTTATAGGAATTATCAAAAATTGGAAATTATCAGAGAATGTACTTGCCTTGGGTCCTTAGCTGATAATTATGGATGTCCTGTTCCAGAGTATCCCCTGGGTAAACCAACAGTCCTATAGACATATCACAAAGCAAAACCACATTTGCATCAGATGCTACACTAACACAGTCTATAAACACTGGCCTCAGGGCCATGCCAGGCAGGGCACTAGTCAACTAGGGTCATCTAGTAGGATATACATAAAACACATTACACTTATTAATACTTACAATATATATATATCAATTTAAATACATATACAAAATATATATATATATATATATATTAAAATATGCTAAGGGTTTATACAAAAATATATATATACCAATACGAAAATATAACTCTACATATATATATTGATACCAAAATACGGTTATTTACATATTTATTCATTTATACCAGAATACATTTTTATTAAATATATACCCATACAAAATATATATACACATATATATTTTTATACCAAAATAATAATTATACTATATACATGTATAATAATATACACATACACAAAATACATACCAATATACATATATATACATATGCATTAATTTAAATACCTACTTATTCAATTTATTATACATACTATAATTATACAATTACTTACTAATAAATAAATAATATACATGTTACATATTTTAAATACATACATATACTAAATATACACTATACATATTTCATACACATTTTCTATATGAAAAATATAATACAATATTCAAAATATATATAGCATTTAAATATGTATATACCAAATTATCAATACATACAATATTCTAAACATACACTATACTATACACATTAATTAAATATATATACAATTACATCTACATTAGTTATATATACATTAACATATACCTTAGTTATATATACATATGTATATATATATATGTGAAGAAGGAAGGAGGGGAGAAGGAAACTTACTGTGGGTGGTCGACGGAGGCTCGCCGGGCCGGAGGAAGTCGGGTTGGGTTGGCCGGTTGGACCGGAGGGAGGAAGAGCAGAGGGAGAGGGAGCCGTCGGGTTGAGCAGCAGCCGCCGGAGTACGGCAGGGGGCTCGACCGGAGTTGGAGCAGCGGTCGTCGGAGCTAACTGCGGGTGGAGGAGCCTGGATCTCTGTTGGTGGTGGTGGTGGCTAGGAGATGATGATAATGGTGGTGGCGGTGTTAGTTGATGGAGATGGAAGGAGGGGAGCTCGACACCGGACTGCGGTTGCGGAGGGCTGGCACTGCTCGGGTCGACGGGCCGTGGGGCTGCTGTCAGCAGCAGCCGGCGCACAGTGCGGTCGGCGGTCAGTCAGCTGCGGAGGGAGGCGCACAGTCGGGCTGCCGGAGTAGGGAGATGGGAGATGTTCGGGTCGGGGGAGGATGCAGGGATGAGGGCCGGAGGGCTCGCTGACCGGAGCAGTCGGGCGGCCGGAGAACAGAGTAAATGGTGATGGGGGTGAACAGTACCCAGGTTTTCCCCCCCTTTGTTCTCCAATTTAAATTCAAAAGAACAAAGAAGAAGAAGAAAAAGAAAAGAGGAGAAGAAAGGAAAAAAAGGAGAAGAAGAAAAGAACTCCTACGTTGGAGGCTTGAGAGGAGGAGAGAGAGAGGTGGGGGCTTGCTTGGGGATTAGGGTTTCCTAGGGAAAAGTGTTGATGGGACTTTAAATAGTAAAAGGGTGAGAGGGTGTGTGAATCTAATGGTGAGGATGGACCCATAAAATGAGTGGTCCAGATTGGACATGGAGAATTTCTTCATGTGGGTGAGGGTGAGGGTGAGGGTGTTGACTAGTCAATGTTGGGCCTCTCCATTGGTTTAAACAATTGGGTGTTGACACCAAAAATGCAATTTGCAAATTAGCCCCCTTAAATTTGGGTATTTGCACAGACACATGAAATGACGAAAATTTGGTGGGCGATTCGGTGTCCGGTGTTTTGTAGGGTCAGGGGGCACTGTAAGTTCGGTATGGGCTCAATTAGCAGGGCACTGGAATTAAATTGAGATTTTTAGAATTGGTTTAAATAGTATCCTCAATTTAATTAGAAAAAAATGCAAGTTGTGTTCTAAAATTAAATAGGAGTACATGGAGCCAAAATCAGGTCAGGTCATCAATACCAATAATGAAGAAGACTCAGAACAGAATATTACCCTAATTTGGGCCGCACGAAAAATATGTCAAGATTGTCCCCAATTTCGATTGGAACGCACAACGATACAAAATAGAGATTTATTAAATAACGTCCGCGACGATTTTTGTGCGGCTAGAAATAATGCACAGAGAGCATAATTATGAGTTGCAAAAATAGCAGAATGGAAGGCGGGCATGTCTAGGGCAAGATTGTGAAATTTGTTGGAAGGCAAAAGATAGGGTAGTGCTCCAATTATCGAAGCAAAGGCAATGCGCAAAAATATTAAATAACATACGGAAAATAAATTACAAACTCCAAGAATTAAATTCTAAATAAATAATTAAATACAAAATTCCATAATTCCGACAGGTGCTCGTCTACTGGCTGCTAGGTCAAGTCTACCAGCTCAAACAGTAAATGAACACTGCATCTAATACTATATTTAATTACACATCACATAATCATTTATTTAAAATCAAATACACTATCATGCAATTAATTAATTGTAACTACTATAATATTAAATATTATAAAAAGTCAAAATTACCCCTGTTTTCGGAACGTGGTAGTGACAAGTCTACCCTCCTTAAAAGAATTTCGTCCTCGAAATTTAAAATTCTCAAAGTAGCGTTTAATCACACACATTATTATTTTCCTCAAATTTAATTCATCAACCACGAAATCAGTTAATAATCCACAATGTCTTTTCACTATTTTCAAAATTCTGAAATTATTGCATTCCTGAAAAATCCTCGGAATAAAAATCAAAGTCCATTTTTTATCAAAATTTCCTTGCAAGTTTTAGTTAATAATCCAATACTCAGAATTTAATATCCACTCCTAAATTTGATTTTTAATCAATGCACATATAGAAATGTAACTCTCGTCCCACAAGTTTAATTTTAAACATTTATCCATCTAAATTCTATTTCTCGATTTCCTCTTCCTCAAAATACTCAACAATACGATACTCAAGGATCTTCTAATTACAACATCCAATATAAAATTCTAAAATTCATAACTGGCAATCAAGTAAATATATTGATAATCTCCCAAAATTTCCAAATTTTATAACCAATTTAATCATGTCATAATCTTCCCGGAATTAATTAACCCACCAATTATGAAATGTTAAATTCTTAACCCTGTATTTAAATCAATGGTTATCCTTGAATCTTAATCATCTTGTCTCTCTTGTCAAGCCATAACCCCTTCAGAAATCTTCGTCATGGTCAAACCCCGATAATCATGGTCTAAGAAATCTTTCCTATAATCATACAACATGCAATCTAAGGGGAATATGTATGGTCATGGTGTCTTTTGTCATGGTATTGCAGTCTCTGTATCAGGGGTACTACTAACTATATCATAACAAGAATCATGCATACAAGCTACGGTACTAAGGTATCAGTCAATCAATCAAATAGATAGGGACAGAAGGAAGGAAAGAACAGAACTTGCTAACACATTACCTGCAGTATCTCCTATCTCTAACATACACTTAACTCTAGCATATTCACTAACTGATTTCTATTCCTGTACACAGGTACCCATATCAACTAGTCATTTATCCATAAGATCCATGAATATATCCATATTGCACACGCATGTCTATAAACACTTAAATCTGATGCCAAGAATCTCTAATATAACCATGATTCAATAATGCATCCAAGGTTTGATACCTCTATCTCTTTAGTACTCTAGTTTTTACTACCAGCACACTCACTGCTAGCTCTCTTGCCTACTATAATCGCTGGTACTAGTTATCCTTATCACTCTAGTACAGATCAAATACAACACACTATACTAAGTACTGCTCTCTCCAATACAGTTCTAGATGAACACCTAAGCCAGTTGGCAGTGAAATCTCAATTATGTTCTAGCCAACAGATCCTTACACATGCATCTTATATACTAATATATCTCTCACTATAAGATTTTATCCTCCAAATAAAGTCCTCGAAACTAACTCCTCGAATAATTTAAAGTAAAATGCATATACTTTCCTCAAAGTCAGATGTCCAGAAGCTGAAACAAAAATTCAATCACTTCCAAAATCCTTACAGCTTTGTCTAGGCTCATTGAATCAATTTGAATCCTCAAACATTTTAATGACATAAAAACCTCAACTCCTTAAAATTCTTAAAAATTGCAATTTATTCCACTCTTCAAACAATAAAATTGAATCCACAAGTATACATATAAATACTCACAGTCTCTAACACTCAAGGTGCACACTAATACACCAATTATTTACAACCTCAACTGTGTACGAAAATTGTACTGCCCGAATTATTTGCACTATTGCTTCCAAATGATCATCATCACTGATACTCTTTCTCCTCTATCTATAGTGCCAATACTAACTATAACACACCTATCATAGAACTATTGCTACAAGGCACTACGCTATGGGTTAACTCTAGATTAATGCCTACTGCTCACATGTCCACTAGGAAGTACTTACAACTCACAAGCAACACTCAGTCAATACTAATACTCAAGACACAGACATAATTACAAGTCACTAATTATCATACTTAACAAGGAACCCTCAAAGAATAGAAGCTCAAAAGGAACTAGATCAAGGACGGAAGGTATCTTTACTGCTAGTAAAGAAGAGAAGCGATGGAACAAAGTCCTGGAATAACATAAATAGATAAATCTTGAGATGATACTTTAAGAACCAATTTAAGATACAACCTGATAATCATACACGTCTGTCAGAAGTCATGACACACAGAATCCTCGCCACGCCAGTAAGCATAGATGCGATAAACGACAGGTTCCGTAACTAAGGTATGCAACTCTATAATCATGCCATCTAGAATCCTCGCCACGCCAACCGGTATGGCTGCGAGAGACTCTAAGTTTCATAACTACAGTATGTACATCCAAGTCTGGTTCCTACGTTCTCGTCACGACAGCTAGAATGGCTGTGATAAACTCTAGGTTCCATAACCAAAGTAGACGTTTTACCTTTCTCACTGTCCTCATCGATATATGTCATCAGATGATACCGTAAATTTTAGCCCATAAAATTCATCTCGATATAAAATCAACTCAACAACGATACCAAGAATTTAAATTTAACAACTGGCCGACAAGAATCAAGCTCAATATCAACAAGCGAGAACGGACGAAAACAAGGGGAAAGGAATTAAAATTAGAAATTGTAATAAGATTCTCAAGGGGTCGTCCCAGGAATCTCTCAAGAATTTGTGATTGAGTATTCGCTCTCGTCCTAGTATCCTATGTCCTAGATCCTATCGCAGGCATGTAGTAGTATAACAAGGATGCCACACTACTACGACATCGCACAACTCGCGCAGTCTGACCTGCATGGGCCACCACTAAAAATGTGTCATGACCCGCACCCGGTTTAGGGGCACGAGTACGTGGGTACGTCCAGCCTACGCCGCAGCATCGGCGGTAGAACGCTGTCAAGGTCTTGATACTATCTAGCCAGTCTCACACAAGCATCCAATCTCCATAAGGAGGCACGGATGACACAAATAAACAAACGCATACTCAACCACGGGATGACAGCACGATAAGATATCGAACAGAAAATTAAATACAACACAAGTCAAGAAGTAATAGTCTAACTCAACAAATATCCAAGTCTCAATAAAATGCCGGAGACAAATCCGGTACCAAAATAGTCTACTTAAAGAACTAACTAAAAATAGTAATTCCGGCTAGACCTCCCGGAATCATAACTAACTACCAAGTCTGCAGCTACTCACCATATGGTCCATAAAGTGTCGGACAGCGGTCCTCTAAGGCATAGTCTGGAAAAATGTTTCCAGTCAGGAAGGAGCAAAGTACAAATCTCAAATAACAGTTCCATATAATTGACAAGGACTATAAAGTAATAAACAGATGATGCTAGATACTGAGAAGACAGTGAATAAATGCAATGGCAATAAAGGAGAGACAGGCAATGTAAAGAGACAGGCAATAGACAATATGATACAGTCAGTGCATATATGAAAATGAAAAGAACAAGGTACAGTATCATATACGGGTGATGTAGTATATGATTTAAAAAAGGAAACTATAATCTATTCTAAGTGTTTGAAATAGTAGTTTCGAAATGTGATCGGCTTGGGAACATGTACGATAGCTATATGGACTGGCTAATCATATGTGAAGAGCATGATTAACACTTACATTGTTCTATACTGCATTAAGGGATATGATCACATTTCTTACTAACTACTTCCCCGCCCCCAACTAGTACTGTGGATCCAACCATGACACGTCACGATACACGAGCAAGTCCAGTCTATCATGTACGATGTCTAATATACATGTCGTGTACAATGTCAAGGCGATAATCAATGTAACATCTCATGACTGCAGATCCAAGCTATACTAGTCCGTGTAGCACAGTGTCAAGGATTCAGATGTAATATTTCTAGATTATTGAACTTTATAGGAATTATCAAAAATTGGAAATTATCAGAGAATGTACTTGCCTTGGGTCCTTAGCTGGTAATTATGGATGTCCTGTTCCAGAGTATCCCCTGGGTAAACCAACAGTCCTATAGACAAATCACAAAGCAAAACCACATTTGCATCAGATGCTACACTAACACAGTCTATAAACACTGGCCTCAGGGCCATGCCAGGCAGGGCACTAGTCAACTAGGGTCATCTAGTAGGATATACATAAAACACATTACACTTATTAATACTTACAATATATATATATCAATTTAAATACATATACAAAATATATATATATATATATATATATATATATTAAAATATGCTAAGGGTTTATACAAAAATATATATATACCAATACGAAAATATAACTCTACATATATATATTGATACCAAAATACGGTTATTTACATATTTATTCATTTATACCAGAATACATTTTTATTAAATATATACCCATACAAAATATATATACACATATATATTTTTATACCAAAATAATAATTATACTATATACATGTATAATAATATACACATACACAAAATACATACCAATATACATATATATACATATGCATTAATTTAAATACCTACTTATTCAATTTATTATACATACTATAATTATACAATTACTTACTAATAAATAAATAATATACATGTTACATATTTTAAATACATACATATACTAAATATACACTATACATATTTCATACACATTTTCTATATGAAAAATACAATACAATATTCAAAATATATATAGCATTTAAATATGTATATACCAAATTATCAATACATACAATATTCTAAACATACACTATACTATACACATTAATTAAATATATATACAATTACATCTACATTAGTTATATATACATTAACATATACCTTAGTTATATATACATATGTATATATATATATGTGAAGAAGGAAGGAGGGGAGAAGGAAACTTACTGTGGGTGGTCGACGGAGGCTCGCCGGGCCGGAGGAAGTCGGGTTGGGTTGGCCGGTTGGACCGGAGGGAGGAAGAGCAGAGGGAGAGGGAGCCGTCGGGTTGAGCAGTAGCCGCCGGAGTACGGCAGGGGGCTCGACCGGAGTTGGAGCAGCGGTCGCCGGAGCTAACTGCGGGTGGAGGAGCCTGGATCTCTGTTGGTGGTGGTGGTGGCTAGGAGATGATGATAATGGTGGTGGCGGTGTTAGTTGATGGAGATGGAAGGAGGGGAGCTCGACACCGGACTGCGGTTGCGGAGGGCTGGCACTGCTCGGGTCGACGGGCCGTGGGGCTGCTGTCAGCAGCAGCCGGCGCACAGTGCGGTCGGCGGTCAGTCAGCTGCGGAGGGAGGCGCACAGTCGGGCTGCCAGAGTAGGGAGAAGGGAGATGTTCGGGTCGGGGGAGGATGCAGGGATGAGGGCCGGAGGGCTCGCTGACCGGAGCAGTCGGGCGGCCGGAGAACAGAGTAAATGGTGATGGGGGTGAACAGTACCCAGGTTTTCCCCCCCTTTGTTCTCCAATTTAAATTCAAAAGAACAAAGAAGAAGAAGAAAAAGAAAAGAGGAGAAGAAAGGAAAAAAAGGAGAAGAAGAAAAGAACTCCTACGTTGGAGGCTTGAGAGGAGGAGAGAGAGAGGTGGTGGCTTGCTTGGGGATTAGGGTTTCCTAGGGAAAAGTGTTGATGGGACTTTAAATAGTAAAAGGGTGAGAGGGTGTGTGAATCTAATGGTGAGGATGGACCCATAAAATGAGTGGTCCAGATTGGACATGGAGAATTTCTTCATGTGGGTGAGGGTCAGGGTGAGGGTGTTGACTAGTCAATGTTGGGCCTCTCCATTGGTTTAAACAATTGGGTGTTGACACCAAAAATGCAATTTGCAAATTAGCCCCCTTAAATTTGGGTATTTGCACAGACACATGAAATGACGAAAATTTGGCGGGCGATTCGGTGTCCGGTGTTTTGTAGGGTCAGGGGGCACTGTAAGTTCGGTATGGGCTCAATTAGCAGGGCACTGGAATTAAATTGAGATTTTTAGAATTGGTTTAAATAGTATCCTCAATTTAATTAGAAAAAAATGCAAGTTGTGTTCTAAAATTAAATAGGAGTACATGGAGCCAAAATCAGGTCAGGTCATCAATACCAATAATGAAGAAGACTCAGAACAGAATATTACCCTAATTTGGGCCGCACGAAAAATATGTCAAGATTGTCCCCAATTTCGATTGGAACGCACAACGATATAAAATAGAGATTTATTAAATAACGTCCGCGACGATTTTTGTGCGGCTAGAAATAATGCACAGAGAGCATAATTATGAGTTGCAAAAATAGCAGAATGGAAGACGGGCATGTCTAGGGCAAGATTGTGAAATTTGTTGGAAGGCAAAAGATAGGGTAGTGCTCCAATTATCGAAGCAAAGGCAATGCGCAAAAATATTAAATAACATACGGAAAATAAATTACAAACTCCAAGAATTAAATTCTAAATAAATAATTAAATACAAAATTCCATAATTCCGACAGGTGTTCGTCTACTGGCTGCTAGGTCAAGTCTACCAGCTCAAACAGTAAATGAACACTGCATCTAATATTATATTTAATTATACATCACATAATCATTTATTTAAAATCAAATGCACTATCATGCAATTAATTAATTGTAACTACTATAATATTAAATATTATAAAAAGTCAAAAATACTCCTGTTTTCGGAACGTGGTAGTGATAGTGGGTCCATCTCGATCTTGCTCTAGACTTGATACAACAGACAATACTGCCATCAGTGGCATCAATGTAGGGAGAAGCTACCCTCTGGGCAAAATTTGCTTGAAATATCAGATCGACGACTTGAAAATAGAGGTCTTCTGCTATATTATAGATGTAGACATATCCTATATTGTCTTGTTTGAACATCCATAGATATATCATTATATGATCGAACCGTCAATCCTGCACCAGTACTTGAAGTACGTGGACGATCACGGCATCGTCAAGACAGAATTTGCCGGCGTTGATCCATTTAAACGGGTCGAGGCCTACTACTCTAACTCGATCCTCTACAAGAATGTCCACCAAGATGAAGGTGGCAATGATACCGACGATGAGGCAGATACCGGGACAACATCGGACGAGCCCTTGAGAGTCCACCTCAAAGCACGCACTCCCGTTAAGACTCCTCCCCTCAGGGTGAAACTGCATGGGAATGCACCTTAGCCTCTAGTCGTTCACCTTCATAGACCGATTCGACCACTGAAGGTAGATCCGGCACTTAACATGACTTTTGAACCTCTAGTGGTAAATTTGAGCATGAAACCTCCAAAGTTGTCGCTCGTACTGGGGTAAATCTCGGGAAGGATGAACTGGAGGAGTACATAGCTCCTCATGCTACCGCCCTTCCCTCGACGATGTAATTTCGGAGAAGAGATACCTTATTTTATCAATAAAGGGCTATCTTTGAACTACTCAGATGTTCCACATCTCAATACGCTATATTCTCTTGAGCACGGTCTGGGCCTGCACCTGCATACACAGGTGACTAGCACATGTGCAGCAAACCAAATTCTCTCCAGTCAAAAATCCTACTTCATAGTTCCGGGAAGGAAGAGGGTAGACAAACTCATCATCTTTGGCAGAGTGGAAAGTCCACAATCCTTTGACCTAGAGGAACTGTAGCCAGAACCATCGATGCTACTTTATCTGTACAACTCTCGGGGCAAGAACCTCATCCAGAAGATGGGATACGATCTGAAAGTCGTTAGGGGCTTGAACTACGGCAACGGTTGACGCCTGCCTCTGTGTTTGCAAGCTCCTGCAGGCAAGCCTGAGGATTACTACCATAATACCAAGCAAGGCTTAGGGTACATCACGCCTCCAATAACCCCGAAGGCTTAGATAAAGAAGATGATTTACACTCTCACTATTCAGAATCTTCCTCTTGGGACTCTGACAACAGTATCGGGGAGATACTCAAACAAATATTGTCTTCCAATATTATGTCAACCGACCCTGAGAAAGACGACGAGAATCCAACTGGAATCTTTAAAGTAGAACCATGGGCCCAATGCATAGACGCATAATGGGAGATGTGCTTCGAACAGCGAGAACCTCCTACAGAGGACAAAGTCGAACAAATTGATCTCGGTGACGAATCCTACCCTAAACCTATCTTCATCAACAAAAGCATGTCTAACGAGGATCGAAAATCCATGCTGTAGGTCATCAGGGAATACATCGACATCTTTTCCTGGAGTTACGAAGACATGTCTGGGCTAGACCCCCAAATTGTGGTCCACAAACTCAATATCTTGTCGAATGCTAGGTCGGTCAAGCAACAATAACGGCAATTTCGGCCAGACATCATGAACGCCATCAAAGTTGAAGTCAACAAACTGATAGCTAGTAGCTTCATCCACGAAGAGCAACATTCGGATTGGGTAGCTAACATCATGCTCGTCGTAAAAAAAGAACGGGATAATTCAGATCTGTATTGACTTCCATGATCTAAATGTGGCATGCCCTAAGGACAATTTCCCCCTTCCGATCACAAATATAATGATCGAAAACACTCATAGCTTTGACCGCAAGTCCTACAAGGATGGATTCTACGACTATAATCAAATCAAGATATTTCCCAACAACGAGAAGCATATGTTATTCTGAACGCCGATAGGAGTGTACTGCTACACAGTTATGCCCTTCGGTCTGAAGAATGCATGATCCATATACCAATGAGCTATAACCATTGTCTTCTATGAACATCTATGTAAGACGGTGGAGTGTTATATTGATGACATCGCCGTCAAGAGTCGCTCCAAAGATGATAAGTTCCGGGACTTGAAGACTGTGTTCGACCTCATGCGTGCGCATCAGCTCAAGATAAATCCCACTAAATCCTTCCTAGTTGTCTCTAGCAGCAAGTTCCAGTTTTTTGTCATAACTTCAAAGGGTATCTACGTAGACCCTGACAAGACTAAATCAATCCTTGAAATGCACCCACCGAAGAACCTTAGAGAACTTTGTGGCATTCATGGAAGACTGACATACATCAGAAGGTTCATATCTATCCTCTTTGGAGGTTGTCAGTCATTCACTCAGCTTATGAAGAAGGGAGTCTCCTTTGTCTGGAACGAAGAAAGCCAGTGTGCCTTCGAAGATAACAAGGAGTATCTCATGAACCCCCCAGTATTGGTGGCCCCAATTGTGGGAAGACCCTTCTTTCTATATATGCGCACAATAGATAACTCTCTCGGAACTCTACTAGCCCAAAAAAGTGATGTAGGTCACGAACAAGCCATTTACTATCTTAACAGAATGATGGTCGTCCCAGAGCACATGTACAACCCCATTGAGAATGAGTGCCTCGCTCTGGTCTTCGACATTCAGAAGACCCGACATTATATGGTAGGATAAACCATCCATGTGATCTCACGAGTCAATCCTCTTAGTGTCCTTATGACTAAATCTGGACTGCTCAACTCTCGCCTAGCCACGTGAGCAATAATGCTATCACTATATGATATGGTATTCGTCCCACAAAAGATGGTCAAATACCAAGCATTGGCAGATTTCCTGGCAGCCCACCCTGTTTTAGAAACCTCGAAGCTCTATAAGGTGATTCTCGATGAGGTAGCAGATTTAAACATTACCACAAGCGCAAAGGCCGTTTGGTGAATATTCTTCGATGGTGCTTCAAAAACAGGGCCCAAAGGCGATATTATCGCTGGCGTCAGGATATTATTGATTTCCCCATACGACCTGGTCACCAAATGTACTTATTCATCATAGCACAATGCTCCAACAATTTGGCAGAGTATAATGCTCTCATTATTGCACTCCAGCTCACTAAACAAGTAGGAGTTGACTACTTAGAGGCCAATGGTGACTCCAAATTGATAGTCAATCAATTCTGAGGCGAGTACAAAGTCCAGAATGAAGACTTAATTTCCCACCACCAAGCCGCGCTCGGCATTATCTCTACCTTAGAGGGGTCCTTTATAGAGCATATCCCTTGACGGTAAAATATCGAGGGTGACGCCTTGGCTGGCCTCATAATATATTTACTTGTTCCAGTTAATACTCATGAACTGATTACCATGGCCAGTCAGGAACTGGTCTTCCAGAAGAACAACCTCTGTCTGTGCCTGAGCTACTCAATAGAGACAAGTACCGACTTTCAAGACTTTAAACTCTTATTTAATAACTACATAGTCTATGGAATTATCCTCGAGAACCCAAAGGAAGCCACTTCCATCAGAAGATATTTTCTCTGGTTCTATTACGATATGACTACCAAAATATTGTATCACCGTACCTATGATGACATTATGCTATGATGTATATCGAATGCAGAAGCGAACTAGGCGCTTCGTGAGACTACCGACGGGTTTACTGTGCGCACCAGCCCGGACCCAAGCTACAGGAATGTCTTCGAAGAATGGGTTACTACTGGCCGACAATGGTCGCTGATGCTGTCAACTATGCAAGAAAGTGCCAAGCGTCCTAAATCCATGCTGACTTTATCCACCAATCCTAGAAGTTCTTACACCCAACCGTTGTGTCTTGGCCATACGAAGCCTGGGGCATGGACATCATACGACCGATCAGTACACCTTCATATAAGGGAGATCGATTTATTTTTGCTATTACCGACTATTTCTCCAAGTGGGCGGAAGCCGTACCACTCACTGAAGTAAAAAAATCAAACATGATCAGCTTCGTCAAGCATCACATCATATACCGCTTTGGCTTGCCACAGAGAATCATTCATGACAATGGTCCACAGTTTGCAAGTCAAGCTTTTTATTGATTTTGTGACAAAAAATGAATTCAGAATATAGCCTCAATGACCTACAACCCAACGACAAATGATCTGGCAGAAGCATTCAACAAGATCATCATAAAGATACTCAAAAAGTTTGTGTCATCCCATAAGTGCGACTGTAATGAGATGTTGGGTGAATGTCTCTGGGCTTATCGAACAATGGTTGAGACACCTACTAGCAGTATGCCATTCTCTCTGGTCTACGAAAACTAAGCGGTCCTTCACCTCGAGGTCCAAATTCCCTCGCTCGGATTTGCTCTCTCCAACCGGCTAACCATCAATAATAATCATTGCCGATGGCTACAAACATTAGAAGCACTCAACGAGAAGCATTTCTTAGCTCAATAGCGCATTGAGTTGTACCAAGTGAGCCTATTGGGAGCTTTCAACAAATGGGTCAAGAAGAGGACTTATCAAGTGGGTGATCTTATCCTAATAGTAAGAAGGCCAAAGGTTATGACCCACAAGACGGGCAACAAGTTCCAACCTAAATGGAAAGGCCCGTTCGTCATAGAATATATATTCTCCAATGGCTTCTACTGCATGGCGAAACCCAATGGTGACTTGCTCATGATGCCCATCAATAATAAGTTCTAAAAAAGTATAATGTCTAAGGCTATGCTGGTACTTCACTATCCACAACAAGACAACAAAGATGTATAGGGTTTCTACTCCTTGTCCATCCCCAGCGAGTGCCTATGTCCGATATTTCTCTTTAAGCTATTATCAGTATTCAGGAGTCCTAGATACGCAACGGCTAATGTATCCTCAAAAACTTCCCAGTGGAGCAGTCCCTATGTCCACCTGCACATTCCTGCAGGGAACACTCAGAAACCAGTCTCGTTAGATGCTAGCCATGTCCATATTATCTCTGAGCTATCACCCTAACGATCTCCCCAGAGTAGTAACCCTCAGGTCTATCTATACTCCCGGATAGACCACACTCAGCAAATCTCTCCTCAGTGAGTATCCCGGATATTAGTTTACATCCATATTACCTCTAAACTATTGCCCTAGTATTTCTTCCCGACCGAGTTTTTCATGTCTATATTACCTCGATCATCACGTCCACATTACCTCTGATATTAGTCATCATCTCAACTTATTACCCGTACTTACCTTAAAAGTATGCCAGCGATGATAAGCCCACAAAATCTGCTACATCTATATTACCTCTGGTAGGGCTTGTCTCGAACCTATTACTTGTACTCAGGTGCACAAATATTAATGGGTCCGCAAAATCTATCACTTTTATTTTACCTCTGGCAAAGCTTGTCTCAAACCTAGTACTTGCACTCAGGTGCGCAAGAAGTATTGGGTCTACAAAACTTGTCACGTCCTTATCACCTGTGGTAGGGCTTGTCTCGAACCTATTGTTTGCCCAATATTTATTTTGAGTTTTTGAATATGGCTAATCGATTAAGTTTAGCATTATGGTAATCGATCAATCACTATAGTATCTCCTACTTAATCTCATGTCCAGATATGTAATATTTGCTTAAGTATATTTCCTTGTTCGTCTAACATATACTTGTAGAAAGCAATAAGCAAGATACGCAATGGACATATGCTATATGACTCTGAGCTAAAGAATGCTTTATACCAGAAGATTTCGTCTAACCGCCTATGACTTATCTGGAGCCTCGCTCCCGGGTGCCCTTTTGGTATGATGCCTACTATACTTAGCAACCAAACTCAGGCCAAATTTGTCCCAAATTTGTACTGAACTCGGTTACCCTTTTGGTATAAAATCAACAAGTTTAATTAGCTCCTGATTTTTTGGCCTCCAACGTTCAAAAATTCAAATATTTTCTATCCCATTCTGGCCGAACTTGGTTTTGTAATAACCTACAAATATAGTTAGATTTTTATATTCTTACTCACTCACCCATTATTAATTTTTTATCCTATAGTAGGTAAACCCTCAGAGCCTAAACTTTCTTATCTCCAAGAATACCCCCCCTATACTGACATCACTTAAGCCCTCTTATTAAGAACCCGAGCCTACTACCTAGACACCAACTACTTATATATCTGGTCAACTGCCCAACACCAGATCCAGATCACAACTGCATAAGTCCCTCATGCACCATTAACTTCTACAGGTATGCCACTGTGTAGATCATGCTCACTAATCTGCACGAGTGTAATATTTTTGAGATAACATCTAGGAAGACCTGTTCTGAAACATGGTATCAGTTATCCTTGGTAATTTTCTTTTCCTTCACAACACATCCGGTATTGCTGTCAAGACCAACTACACTCATACACATACCTATATTCCTTTTGATATTAATGCCCAATCTACACTCTCACTTAATACCTACTCACAGGCACCAATCTAATACCTCTCTACCCACTCGACACAAATGTAGACAGTACATATGGTCAACCACTCACGGATGCAACAACTGAGACACAAAAGACCTGTAAGATACCAACACTTATCACCCTCACTGATACCCTCGGGTATTAGAGACTCAGACCCCTCTATACCCCCTCTTCACTAACACTAGAACACCTACTACTACTACCCGATCCCCAATTATTGTTACTCTCTCCCCCACACCCAATGCACTACTATGACACTAATACGAATAGGTAACACTAATCACACTAATATCTTCCAATAGTAGTATTATACCAATGCCCCTCTCATCAGACTTCAACCCCAGGTCAACCTTCATGTAGTATAATAATCCTTCAGCCACACAATTTTGCAGTACCCAAATTAGACTCCCCCTTTGCCTCTTCCTTGGTGTAGGGCAAAAATATGGATCTTTACTATGTTGTAGTCCATACTGCAATGACACAGGCACAAGCTTGTATTGTTGTAACACATACAGTCCTACTACACAATGCATGCACCTTGGCCCAAAGTAATGTTGCCTACTTCTGTACCTCTATAAAGAATACCACACTATAACACACACACACACAGACCTGAACCCAATCCCACACAAGTGCACCTCACAAGCTCAACTGGACCCAATCACTAGCTCACATAACCCCACACCCACACATGCATCCCATATAACCCTTAAACCTTGTTGTTGGTTGCTCCTCTTTTGCCTGGAAGCTACTGCTGCTATTATTGACATGATACTCCACAAGGCTTTACTTTACTTTTCATTGAACTCACATTCACAAAGCACACACAACCTATACTTCTAATACACTAATATTGCCATTTCTTCAAACACTTAAAGTACAAGTCATGATACCCCATATCAACTGACATGCAAATTCCCCAATATCAGCCAATAGAAAATACAAATATTAAATACAAATATATATATATATATATATATCTAATATAATTTGTTATAATAAAGAATGGAGGTAAAAATACTATAACAAGTACAAAACCCCTAATGTAGAAACAATACCATGAATTTTTTTTATAAAAACTAATAGAGACTCATTCTATCCCCTTATGGCTATTACTAAACCATGGGTGGGCTCCTAATGGTCAAAAAAACCAATAAAATAGAATTTAAAAAAGAGATTTTATAATTTCACCTCTTGGGAGATGGATTTCCAATACAAAGTCAAGGGTTCTCTAGCCAAGCCTCTTCTTCTCCAATGCTCGTTGTGGCCTAAGCTTCTAGGTTTCTTAGATGAGTGACATGAGATAGATTGGGGTTTAAATTTCTAAAATTTTATAGTAGAAAGAAGGGGTTTGGGGAAGAGCTACATCTACGGTTTTTTATGAACTATGAATAAACTAGAGGGAGGCTCCCTATGTCCTATATAGGGCCGGCCATATGCCTAGGGCTTGGCTAATGCACAATATCTCATTTGCCCTCAATAGTTTGTCATGAAGAGTTATCAATTGAGTGGAGTTTTCATTCAAAGTGGGTGTTTAACAAATTTCTAATTAAATGGATAGGGATTAACTAGTGGGTCCAAAATATCTAGTCTAAGGTTGAGTCTAATAGTCACATCAAGTCTAGTCTACTAACCCATATCATTAATACTAATAATACAAAACATTATACATATTATGTAACCACAATAAAATATATTTAAATATTGCAAATGATAATAATGTCCCTATTCTAGAAATATGGTAGTGATTGATGAGCTGCCAGAAAGTCGGCCAGTGCTTGGCCCTTGACAGCCTTTTGCGGGTTAAATACCATGACATAGGCTGACAATAGGATTTTCCATGTTTTTAGGTGAGAGTTGAGTGCCCCGGGCATGGTCATAAGAATTCTGAGGGGGTTCACTCGATAGATTACGTGGATGGTTTGCCTTGTCAAGTAATGGCAGATCTTTTGGACATCGAATACCAGAGCAAGACATTCTTTCTTGACTGGATTTTACCTATGTTATGTGCCGATTATTGTTCTGTTGATATAGTAGATAGCTTTCTCATAGCCTTCGTCGCTATTAGGAACAAAAAGAGGGCCGAAAGAATGATACATTGCCTGGACATACAATAATATTGGTTTTCCTACGATTGGGGCCACCAATACCGGGGGTTCGTAAGATACTTTTTAATGTCGTCAAAAGCTTGCTGGCATTTTTTGTCCAAGCGAAATAGACTCCCTTCTTCATGAGTTGGGTAAAGGGTCGGTATCGATGTCATGCCCTAGTCCCTAAATACGTAGGACCAGGTAAACGTACACATGCAAGCTGTACGAACAAGTTTAGGAATCCAAATTAATGGACCTAACCATTCGAAGTATGCTGTAAAATATAACTAAGTCACAACAACACAGGCATGTATAATCTAGTCTTATACACAACCATCACAGAATAAGGAATTGAATAAATAGATAAGTCTCAAGTCCACTACAAAAGAATATCTAGTGGAGAACAATCAATGAACAATAAGTACAATTGATTACTGAAAGAATACAACTATCATCCAGGACGCTCAAGGAAAGTCCAGTGGCTCCACCTCAACATCCTTTTTATCAAGATCTCCAACTCCGTAGTCTGACGGGTACAACTGCTAGTCAAAATTAGGAAAAGGTGCCATATCCTCAGAGGAACATAACAACTACACAAGAATCAACATGCATGAAAGTAAAACAGTAAACAATAATAGGGTAACAAACCATCTATGTGATATGAACTTGATACATCTCTAATGGCGTATGAGGAAGGAAAAATAAAAGAATAGTCATCCCACCAGGTGTTCCGCAGAACTCGGGAGTACACAATATACACCATTTATACCATTAAAAACAAAAATCTCATACCCACACTAGTAGACTCTCCCCTCCCAATGTACTATCCGAACCGTATACACGGTGCAAACATAAACCAAGACGCCAATAAAATCTAGAACCCAAACTAACACCAACAGCTAACTTAAGACGCGAACTTACATTCCGATGACCAGTCAACACGCTAGTCCATGCACTCACTCATTCAGTGAACGTGTTTGAAACTGTGTCAGGTCAAAAGATACTACGTATCATTACCATACCAGGTTGGTCAACTACTTCTAGGACGCGTGCACACAAATAACAAAATAAAAACTACTAGGCATAATGTAAACTACACAATACAAACAAGAAAGGTATACTTGCCTGGCAAGCCAAAATACGAGAACGATGAATCTGGTCCGGGGCTCTCCACGGGAACATCATGAACACCTACCAATTAATTACACTAATTAGACTGTTACTATCTAGTAAAAAATTCGGTTATTAGCTAGTTATTATTCTACGTTGATTGCACATGCAAGTAACTAGCCTCAAAATAATACTAACCGTTAATCATTACCAAAATCCTTTTTAAAGACATTAATTAAATAAAATAATAATTCTGGAATTAATTATAAAATAGACAAAATAATGGGTTTTTTTTCTACAAAGGGTTTCTACGAAGGTTGGCAACTAGTTATGCTAATATCGGTGCTAAACAAGATTTTTTCGACATACAATTCCTCAAAAGAAGAAATCATAAAAATATTAAATTTTGGAAATAATTCTAAAATATTACAAAACAATAATTAAATGAGTCCTACATGCATCTTTATCAATTATACTTATTGGCCTTTTCATTGGATACCTACTAGTCTTCTAGCAATAGTATTGGCAAAATTTTGCCATTATAACCCTACTATTATGCTTTGCATAAAATTCTAAAATAATAATTAATTTTGGGAAAATAAGTTTTTAATTATAAATAAAAGGAAAGATATTTATATATGGTTAAAGAACGTGTTACAATAGATTTATATGAAAACTAGGTCAACTATGTTACTTTTTATCCATAAAAATCTATTTAAATCAAAAATAATATTTCTAGAATTATAAATTAAAAACTGAATTTTATATAGGTTAATAACATCAAAATTTAATTATTTATAAAGTTTTAGAAGGGTTCGATGCGAGATTTTGGAGAAAACATAAAACTAAGTCACCATTCCTATTCTACATGCAATTTATTCAAAAAATAATATTAATTTAATAATCTAAAATAAACAGTAAAAATATGAATAAAAATAATTTAAACATAATATTTCTATATTAAGAAAAAAATTAATAAAGGGTTCTACCTATGGGTGCATACATGCATTCATGAGTTCAATTCTTTCTATGCAAACCCTAAAATAAAACTCTACTATTAAGAACATGGCAATGGATTGAAAATAAACATAAAAATCATTTATTTATATATAACAATAATTATTCATGCAATCATACACATAAGAGAGGGTTTTCAGGAAGAATGAGACTTACTAGAAGAAGAAGGATGAAGAACTTGGGTTCTTAGATGATGGAGGTGATGTTGTCCACGTGAAGGGGGGTCGGCCTTGGTGGTGAAGGTGGCAACTAGGGTTCTCGGAAGAAGGAAAAAATTAGGATTTTGAAGGAGAATTTTGGTTAGTATTTTTAGAAGGGAAGATGAGAAAGAGAGTTTATGTGTGTATATATATAGGTGGAGAGAGAAAGAGAGAGAGGGGGTCACGTGGGTTTTAAGGGGGTAGCTACGGGTAGGCAGTTATTAGGGGATGGGGAGGACTAAGTTTAGTTGGTAGTTAGTTAGGAGGTTTTCTAATTAGTTTTTTAGTTTTTTAAAAGTCAACAACTAACCAACTAAACAATTAATGACAAAGATTTAAATTGATTCTATGGGATTTAAAATAGTAATAATTAAATAATTAAATCCTACAAAAGAGGAAAGTGGCCGAATTTGGCATGTAGAATTTATGGCTTGCTTAATGAAGAAGGTTGAATTAGAGAATAATTACATAGGAATTATATATATATAAATATTTAAATTTTAAACACAAGAATCTACGGTTGTTACGCTAGTGCCATAATAATGGTAAATGGTCGAATTTTGTATCACATAAAGATCCTACATGTAGTATCTCCCGTGTAGGCTACTTTCTACGAAGGACAATATAGATTTTGGGGTCATCCTATGTCATTAATGTTCAGAATATGGTGAAGTGACCTAATGCGATAATTTGATTTAAATTAATTTTAAAAAAAATCTAAATAAACACAATAAATATAGAATACACATAAAATACTTATTTTTGGGTGAGGGGTTTTACAACCTACCCACCTTAGAAAATTTTGTACTCAAAATTAAGAATATGTCACGATCTAGAAAAACAATAATGCGGTATGTAAAGTCCATACTTGGAGACTCGCGTAAGTGAGGAAAATGCTTTAAGATCGAATCCTCCCGCTCCCAAGTCAATTCGTATGGTGAATGATGCTTCCAAGCAACGCGGACTAGTCAAATGGTCTTCCCCCTTAGCACCTTCTCTCTGCGGTCGAGAATCTCAACCAGTTGTTCCTCATATGACAAAATCGGTCCTATATTGATCTCTAAATAATCCAATACATGGATACGATCTGCCATATACCTTCTCAATTGTAAGATATAGAACACATCGTGGACACCCTCCAAGGTCTATGGTAATGCTAGTCTGTAATCAACCTCTCTAACTCGTTAAAATACATCAAATGGTCCGATGTACCTCAGACTAAACTTCTTTCTACCTCCAAATCTGATGGTTCCTATAGTAAGAGAGATACTTAAGAACACATGATCTCCCGACTTGAACTCTAGGGGTCGACGGTGAGTATCTGTCCACTTTTTCTGTCTATCTTGTGCTGCTCGAAGGTGACCTTGAATCTACTTGACCTTCTCCACTGTGTGAGTCACCAACTTCGGTCTAAGTATCTATCTCTCGCCCATATCACTCCAACATACTGGCGATCGACACTTTATTTCGTATAATGCTTCAAAAAGAAGCCATCTGAATGCTTTCTTGGTAGCTATTATTGTAAGAGAACTCCACCAAATATAAGTAATCCTCCCAAGATCCTCCAAAGTTAAGCATGCACGCTCTCAACATGTCCTCCAATGTCTGAATAGTGCGCTCTGACTGTCCGTCTGTCTGCGGATGATAAGTAGTGCTAAATTTTAATCTAGTTCCTAGGCTCTCCTGCATACTCCGCCAAAAGTATGATATGAACATTGAATCTCTGTCAAAAATTATACTGAATGGTACTCCACGTAGACGTACAATATCCTTCATATATATCTTTGCCAAAACTTCTATAGATTGCCCAACTCTAAAGGGTAAGAAGTGTGTTGCCTTAGTCAATCTGTCCATAATTACCCAAACTGTATAACGGCCAGCTGGACTCCTCGAAAAACCCGTAATGAAGTCCATGGTGATGTGCTCCTATTTCCACTCCAGAATTGGAAGTTGTAGGAGTCTTCCTGCTGATCTCTGATGTTCAACCTTAACTTGCTGACACACTAAGCACTTTGCCATAAACCGTGCTATCTCTCGCTTCATCTTGTGCCACCAGTAATGCTATCCCAAGTCTCTGTACATCTTCGTACCTCCCGGATGAATAGAGTATGATGCACTGTGAGCCTCCAATATTAGCTCCTGCTAAAGCTCTCTATTAGGAACACATAGGCGATCACCATACCTCAAAGTTCTATCTTCATGTACCCTCAGCCTAGTCCGCAACCCAGCCTCAATCCTCGGTCTAAGCCACTAAAATCTCACATCAGTCGGCATAGCTACCTTGATATGCTCCACCAATGATGATTTAACTTGAAGGTTCATCAACCTTGCAACTTCTCCTGGCATAACCACCTCTATGGCTAGCTGCTCCAAATCATATAACAATTCTTTCTCTGTTGTCAAGAAGTACGCTATCGGTCTCCTACTCAACGCATCCGCTACTGCATTAGCCCTGCCAGATGGTACTACAGCTCAATGTCAAAATCTGTATTAACTCGAGCTATCGCCTTTGTCTCTGATTCTGATCCTTCTGAGTATAGACATACTTTAAACTCTTATGATCTGTATAGATATCCACAGTCTCTCCGTATAAATAATGCCTCCAAAGCATCAGAGCAAAGATTACTACTGCAAACTCCAAGTCATGTGTTGGATAGTTCTTCTCATAGATCCTCAACTGCCGAGAACCATAGGCTACCACCTTCCCATGCTGCATCAAGACACAACCTAATCCCTTTCTGGAAGAATCGCTATAAATAACAAATCCTCTCGGTCTAGTAGGTATGGTCATAATCGGTGTTGTAGTCAGACATTTCTTCAAGTCATTAAATGCCATCTGACACTTCCCTGTCCAAATAAACTTCTGGTCCTTGTGGGTCAACCTTGTCATAAGCTCTGCAATCCTCATAAAATTCTCCACAATCCTTCGGTAATATCCGACAAGTTCTAAAAAACTTCGCACCTCTAAGATGTCAGTTGGGGTCAGCCACGTCTCTACTACTGATATCTTAGCTGGATCCACTGTTATGCCTTCTCCAAAGATAACATGCCCAAGAAAAGTGTCACTATCCAATTCTGACCCAGAGTTGACTTTTTGGACCCAGAGTTGACTTTTTGACCCAAATTTCATCGGTTTGACCCGTTCGACCTAGAATACCCCTAGAACCTTGTTTTTAGTTATTTTATATCAGTTTAACTCTTTAGAACTCTGTTTAATCTTGCTTTTCGCAATAGGTTCTTGCGATGCCAGTCTGGATCTCGATTCTCATCAGTTGCTCAGGACGTCAGGCGAGTACCTACCTCTGATCGTTTCCATTTTATGATAGCATTTATATCACCTGTTCTAGAACTGAAATACTTGATTCTGACACATTGTTACATAAGCTGGTACTATTTGATCCAGTCATGAGATGTTATCTCCCTAACCGTGTTCAGCGAGTACCCTATCACGTATATTTCATCATGTGCTTCGGGTATTGATCCTCATGTGCTATCATATGCTTCTTGTGCTCTCGCCTTTATGTGTGCGAGTTATTATCATGTACGTAGCGTGTCGTGGTTGGATCCAAGAGTATTAGTGGGGGAGGGGAGTATGAGTTGGTTATGTGATCAAAGCCAAACAATATTCATGTGTATGTCGGTTATGCAACTCACGCATAACGGAGTTATCATAGATTATTCATGGGCAACCTAAGCCAATCACATAACGAACTTGTGCTCAAGGCAGTTAGCTAGTATTCATATTTTCTCATATGCAGTTACTTCTCTACTACTTGTATTGTTCTCCAGTTTACATTGCAGCTACTTTATTTTCTCCACCATGTATTTATTTTCCTGTGTATCTTGTATACTTTTCTATTTCTAGTCATATACACCTTACCATGTATTTGGAGTTACTTTCAGAGTTATGTACTTCGCTCCAGTTCTGACTGGGCATATTTTTTCCAAAGGATCCTGAGGATTTTTGCCCGACATTCTATGGGCCGGGCGTCGAGGACTGTTGTGACCTGGAGACTGAGGAGGAGCCCGTCGAGGAGACGCCGTTAGCACCCTAGTTTGCTAGGTGGGTTTTCCTGGGTTGTTCCCAGTTGATTATTCTGGATGACTGTATTTATTATTTTTTGCTCTTGTGAGATGTGGCAGACTTTAGACTTGGACTGTATATTTGGATATTGTATTACTCTCTTTGGTTCTTGTTTCTTTGTGATATCTTATCGTGATTTTACTCTTCCCCTAGTTATTGTGATAGAGGCATATATATTGCGTGGTTGCCCTCCTTTTGGAGAGGTTATATTGACTGATTATTGTGAAATAGATATTGTGACCTAGAACGAACCTTTACAGCGTTCTACCACCGATTCTGCGGCCTAGGCTGGACGTACCCACGACTCATGCTCGATTTTTTGGGTGCGGGTCGTAACACATTTTTGGTGGTGGCCCATGCATGGTCTAGTACGCAGGTCTAGTTTCTAGGTCTACCTGCAATAGGATATAGGATATAGGCTGAGAGAGAGTGTGCTCAATCACAACTAGGACCCTTCCTGATTTACTTTGCTATCTTTAATTTTTCTGAAATTATTTTCTTTTGCAATGTTACTGTTCTTCCTTGATGATATCGTATCTTGCGCCGTATTGACTTTTTTTTTATTTGTGTTCTTCTTGATTCCATTCTAGTACTTGCTTTATTTAATTTTGGTGCTTCCCATAGCTTTGTGTCTGCATCTTTTGCTGTTAGAAACCATCTTGTTCCTGAATATTTAGCAAGACTCTGCAAGATCACGACCGGGGGTATCATCATCCAAGTCAGTGATGTCTACAGAGACCGAAAAGTTACCTTGGGAGGCCGGGAGTTGAGTGTGTGCCTACTCGTAATGCCACTTCTGAGCTACGATATTGTACTCGGGATGGATTGGTTGAGTATGCATTGTGCTAGTATAGATTGTCGTAGAGGCAGAGTGTTGTTTAGTCCGTCGGGTGAGCCAGAGTTTCAGTTTGCCAGAGGAGCAGCGGAGCAGAGCGAGGGAGTCTTCTGCGGAGCCCTGGTGGTAGAGCCGAGGTTACCACATCCACTGATAGCGGAGTTCATGGATGTCTTTCCGGAGGAGTTGCCAGGGTTACCTTCGGACAGAGATGTGGAGTTCTCTATAGACTTAGTGCCAGGCACAGAGCCGATATCCCAGCACGTCTATAGAGTCAGTAACAGTGAGCTGATAGAGTTGAAGAAGCAGGTAGATGAGCTTCAGGACAAGGGATTTATCAGATATAGTTCTTCTCCGTGGGGTGCTCCGGTACTTTTTGTGCCGAAGAAGGATGGGTCAATACGGATGTGTATTGACTACAGGGCTCTGAATAACCTCACAATCAAGAACAAGTATCCGCTGTAGCGTATTATTGATCTTTGTGACCAGTTGAGCGGAGCGAGGGAATTTTCCAGGATTGATCTGAGGACAGGATACCACCAGGTAAAGGTCAGGAGGGAGGATATTTCGAAGACAGCTTTTCGGATCAGGTATGGACAATATGAGTTCATGGTGGTGCCGTTTGGGTTGACTAATGGCCCGACAGTGTTCATGAATCTGATGAACAAGGTGTTCCATCAGCATCTAGACAGGTTTGTGGTGGTGTTTATAGATGACATCTTGGTTTATTCGAAGACCCCAGAGGAGCATGAGGAGCATCTGAGGATAGTGCTGGAGACTCTCAGAAAGGAGAAGCTTTATGGAAAGCTTTCGAAGTGCGAGTTCTTCCTTGACAAGGTTGAATTCCTTGGTCATGTGGTGACTGAAGAGGGGATCTCGGTGGATCCGAGGAAGATTATGGCAGTTGAGGCATTGAGTGCTTCGAGTTCAGTAGTCGAGGTCAGGAGTTTCCTGGGACTGGCAGGCTACTACAGGAGATTTGTTCAGGATATTTCCCGAATTGCAGAGCCGTTGTCCAAGCTGACTCGGAAGGACATAGAGTTTGTTTGGTCAGAGGATTGCCAGATCGCCTTTGATGAGCTGAAGAGGAGGTTAACGACAGCTCCAGTGTTGACGTTGCCATCAGGATCTGGAGGATTCACTATCTATAGTGATGCATCGGGGAAGGGACTGGGTTGTGTATTACAGCAGAATGGGAGGGTGATTGCCTATGCTTCTAGGCAATTATGTCCTCAAGAGAAGAACTACCCTACCCACGATTTGGAGTTAGCAGCGATCATAGTTGTGGAAATACTATTTATACGGAGAGCGTGTGGAGATCTTCACAGACCACAAGAGCTTGAAGTATGTGTTTACCCAAAAAAGCTGAACATGAGGTAGAGGAGATGGTTGGAGTTGATGAAAGACTTCGACATATTATTGCAGTACCATCCAAGAAAGGCGAATGTAGTTACAGATGCGCTGAGCAGGTATCCAGTAGATATGTGCCTGACTACAGATCGTTACCTTCTGCCAGATCTAGAGAGCTTGGGCATTGAGGTGATAGTACCTGGAGTTGAGATGCAGATATGGGGACTGCAGATTCAGTTAGAGTTGTTAGACCGGATCAGAGGTACACAGTTTGAGGATGAGTCCCAGAGGAGCATCAGGACGCAGGTTCAGATTGGATTATCAGATGACTTTACCATTGTTGATGATGGATCATTGCGGCACAGTACCAGGTTGTGTGTGCCGAGTGGGTCGTTGTACTAGGAGGTTCTTCAGGAGGCGCATCGATCCCAGTACTCTATGCATCCAGGTGCTAATAAGATGTATAAAGATCTGAGAGAGCATGTATGGTGGTACAGGATGAAGCGGGAGGTAGCATGCTTCGTATCCCGATGCTTAGTATGCCAACCGGTGAAGGCAGAGAGGTAGAGGCCAAGAGGTTTGCTCCAGCCGTTACCCATTCCGGAATGGAAATGGGAGCATATGACCATGGATTTTATTTCTGGACTTCCCCGTTCTCCAGGAGGGAAGGATGCGATTTGGGTCATCGTAGACAGGTGTAAACACCCTATTTTTCAGAATAATTCTACTACAATTTTTCCCCAATTTTTCGGTATTTTTCTGGATGAAGAACCAAGATAATTGTGAGTTAAGAATTTTTAAATGCAGTTTATTTATGTTAAAATATTATGGAAGTAATATTTTATGGTGTAGAATGGAAAACCGGATGTGGGGTATTTTTCTGTGAATTTATTGGACTCCGGAGACGCGATTAAAGCCTTAAAAACTATTGTATTTGAAAACCGAACCAAGCTTGAACCCAAACCAAACCAACCCTGACCGAACCAAACCAGCCTATTGGGTCGGGTCGGATCGGAGCCAAACCCGACCCGAAACCCATTGGGAAACCCTACCCGCCTGATTACTGTAGAAGTATATAACCCCCTTCCTCGGCGTGCGTGCCAAGCCGCAACCCTAGATTCCGCCGTCGTCCCTCGTGATCGAGTCCACCGCTCTCCAGCTTCGAACACCCCGCTCCGATCACTGCCGGTCAGCCCTCCACAGCCATCAACCTCCCCATCGCCAGCAAACTCGCCTCAGCCCTCCACCCGGCTCCCCCATCTCCATCGTACGACCCCGCCCGCCTCGCCGTCAAACTCCGCACAGCCGAACAACTCCACCCTCCACCGCCCGCTCGACGCCGAGTCCGCCCAGCCCCTGCACCCTGAACCCCGACGCCTCCCACCGCAATCACCCCAGCGACCCGCGATCGTCGACCCAGCCCCGAGTCCACCCAGCCGCTCGTCCCAAACGCTGAGTCTCCGGCCACGAGGACCGCTCCGGCCGACTGTGTAGAGCCGCCGCCTAGCCGATCTCGCCGACCCCGAGCCGGACTCCCTCCGGCGAAGCCCCCGCCGTTGTCTCGATCAAAATCGTAGCCTGGACGCACAGGATACGGCAGACACGTCCAGGACACGAAGTTGACCCTTGGACACGTTGAATTCAGCGTTCACGGGGCCCTGTTCAGGTACCATTTTCTCCCTCCTCGTAACTCCATTTTAGTTTCCGTCAGTTGCTACGCGTAGACTATATAACCCTCTTAGTGCCCATGCAAATCGCTCGGTGCATCGCGTCCTGTGGTGATCGCACACCGCGATCCAAAAACAGGAAAAATGCCCTAGTTTACCCCGGAACTGAGTACGCCCCGCCAAACGGGACGACTTGGTCGCACGCGGTCTTTAACGAAACGTGCGCGACGTTGATACGGTCGTGTGGGATTTCGCAGAAGTTGATTCGGATGTGCGTGCACATCGGAATCAACGCGTATCCGCCGACACCGTCCCGTATCTGTCCTTTCTGGAACACGCTGTAACTTTGTGTACACACGTCGGATCGAGACGAAACTTGCGCCATCGGACTCGTAGCAATACTCTGGTCCTGTGACCCAAGTTTGGTCCGATTCTGAGAACGTTGACAGAATCGCGTATCGTGGGACCCACAGGCTCCACTTGACGGGCGATTTTGTGATCGGCTCATCGGAATCCAATTATGGAAGTTCCGTTGGGTTCGTATCACCGTTCCTGACTTGTAGACACTGAGTTTGAGGAATTTGGAGACCTTTGATCCTGGCACGCTTTTCGGTGCAAAGTGGCCCACATATGGATCCCGTTTTGGGCCAGAAATGTCCTTTTTGCCCCTGTGTCCAAATTTGACTTAAGGACAGGCGTTTCTAGCTATTTAACATCTTCTGAGACTGTTGGTGATGTTTATTACAGCTTTTGGAGTAGTACCCACAGGATCCACTGATACCGGGACGATTGTTGATATTCAAACATCAGGCAAGTGTACCTTGCCAAACTCTGCAGTATTGTTACATATTTTTCCTTGCTTCATTATATTGCTGTGCATGTGTAACCTAGGACCGTGTGACGTAATTAGCGTTCGATTATTAGCCGGGTGCCAACATCGTACGCGGTGTTGGGTACGGTCATCTAGAGATGGACATTCGTGACACTATATATTCTCGTACTTGTCTTACCAAGTACGCTTGACTCGGGACACTTGATACTATTCATGAGACAAGATTTTCTCGAGATATTCGTGGTGATTCTGTATAGGATACAGGACTTGGACATTATTTTCTTAGATATAGTATGACTGGTTGCATTAGCTATGATCCCGCTTGACATGGACATGAGACGTTATGGTCATTATATGCGTGGTTACATTGGGTGGGGAGAGACACACAGGCTACAGGATATTTTATATATATATCTTCTATTATTGAGAGGCCGTAGACTCTCGGAGCAGAGCTAGACCCACTACCGGTTATTACCGCTACCGGCTCCCCGACACAGAGCTTGTAGTGGCTCAGCCTGAGTACTCGTGATGCTCTCACTTGCATTTTCACTTAGATGGTTACTTACTTGCCCTATTTATTCCATTTATTTTATGTACTACATTTATTTTGGCATGAGCTTTCTTGTACATTGCTATGTCCCCTGAGGACCTGGATCCGGATTATGTCCCCAGGATTTGAGGACGAGATCTATCCCGAGGTATACGGGACCGGAGCAGGAGCTGATCCAGGAGCTGTACCGTCATCCGAGGACGAGGTGTTAGCTGAGGACTTTTCCTGAGCATCCATATTTCATGCTCAGTATTTATTTATTTATTTCATTCATTTATTTCTGGTCTGTTGAACCATTGTATCAGATATTTATCGGGTTGTTCCCCGAAGCACTTTGTGAGACTAGCTGATGATTTATATTTCTTATTTATTCTGTGGATCATATTTTTATATCTTGTGTGGATGAGATTAGTTGTGCCATGTTGTCGTAGACTTGATTTTACAGCTTAAGTACGCCCTGATGGATCCATTAAATTGGGTTTGTCCATCAGTGTGTGCTGCTGGCCATTGCCACGTGTCTAGTCCCTCGGCATTTTGGGACTGGGGTGTGACATGGTTTTTGTGGTGGCCCATGCAGGTCTACGACAAAAATTGTTCGTTTTCAACTTAGGGACCGAACCAGCCTGCCTTAAGGATAGGATAAGTTATAGGATCTCATCCATTATTTAAACCATTATTGAACTCTATATCGAACTCGAAATTGTTACTTGAACTGCATCCTGTATTGATTCCTCTGAGCGTTCTTACAGTTTATCTTTGGGTTGCAGAGAAATGGATCCCAGGAACGGAGACGAGATTCCTTTGGATATGCCACACGACGTTGTGGTTACTTATATAGACGGAGTGACCCCAGGGAATGGAGGACAAGCATCGCAGAGTGATCAAACCGGTCAGCCTAATCCAAGTTTCCGGAGAGATGACATCCCACCTCCACCACAGTTCACTCCACAGATGCCAGTTTTCCCGCCAGGGCAAGCCATGGACGGACAACAGATGTTCCAGATGATGTATGCCATGATGCAAGACCAGCAGCAGATTCAACAAGAGGCCCATCGCCAGGAGGCAGAGTATCTGAGGACCAGCCTGGTATCCGCATTGGAGCAGGAAAATCCACCAGCGCGGCGATCAGCGACGGGATCTATCACCGATTTTCGTCATATCAAGCCTCGTACATTTTCTGGTAAAGAGGGGCCAACAGAAGTTCACGAATGGCTCACGAACATACAGCATCAGTTGGAAGCAGCTGAACTTCCGAGAGAGAAATGGATGACTGCAGTCAGAATACAGTTAACTGAAAATGCACATCACTGGTGGTTAGCAAAAGAGAGGAGGCTCGGACAGGACCGAGTTACATGGGAAGAGTACTCCAGACTCTTCCAAGAGATGTACATTCCAGCAGTTGCACAGTCAGAGCTCAGGGACAAGTTCAACCGCCTTATCCAAGGCAATATGACAGTGGAAGAATACAACGCAGAATTTATTCGCCTAAGTCATTTTGCCCCAACCTTGATCTCGACAGAGGAAGAGAAAGCTGAGAAGTTCTTTGACGGACTGAAGTTCGAGTTCCAGCGATTGATTGGCTTGGTCGCACCGACATCTTATACCGACGTCCTTGCAGCAGCACGACGCCTGGAGCGCGTCACTAGAAGGGAGTCAAATCTGAAGAGGCCAATCACATCAACTCCATCCAGGACAACACATGGAGATTCAGCAAAACGGATCCAAAGGAGTATGCCAGAGAGGTCAGCACATAGGGACAGACCTCTTCCTACTTGTCACCACTGCGGCAAGGTAGGACACATTGAGAGAGAGTGCAGGCGTAAGTTGGGACTATGTCTGAGCTGCGGATCCAACCAGCATTTTTCCAGGGACTGTTCTGAACGCAGAGACGGAGCACCGAGACTAGCTTTACCTGCACCACGACCAGCTTATCCAGCAGTAGGAGCACCGCAGGCAGGAGTTGGTGGAGTCAGACCACCAGCCCCAGAAGGAAATCAGCAGAGACCGCCACTGGCACCACAGGCAGCTTTATTTCAGCAGACTCAGCAACAGCAGAGAGGACCAGCTCAGGGACGAGGACAGGCATTCACATTAGCTGTTGAGGAGGAAGCTACTACGGGCGAGGTTATCGCAGGTACTATTTTAGTAGCTTCATTACCAGCTGCAGCTTTATTTGATTCTGGAGCATCGCATTCATTTATAGCAGCTAGCTTTGTAGCCACCCATAGAGTAGCTACCGCACCCCTTCCGAAGATGAAGAGAATTCTTACGGGAGGTGGAATTATTCCGGTTAGTGACGTCTGTAGATCATGTTCTGTAGTAGTTTGTGGAAGAGAAATGCGAGCTCAATTTCTGATATTTTCCATGCCGGATTATGATGTCGTACTTGGTATGGACTGGTTAAGTCAGTACCATGCGACTCTTGATTGTCGACTTGGGCGGGTTATATTTAGATCGCCTGGACATCCAGAATTTGAGTTTCTTCGAGGAGCAGTAGAGCAAGGAGTTCAGCCTACTCTTAGGGTACTATCTGTAGAAGGAGAGACAGGTTACCCAAGAGTCATATCAGAATTTATGGATGTATTTCCTGATAATCTTCCGGGTTTACCACCTGATCGAAAAATAGAATTCACAATAGACTTAACCCCAGGAGCAGAGCCTATCACTTCATCAGTATATCGGCTAGCACCTAAGGAGTTAGTGGAGTTGAAGGAACAAGTTGATGACCTTTTGGAGAAGGGTTTCATTCGGCCCAGTGTTTCACCTTGGGGAGCACCCATATTATTTGTGCCGAAGAAGGATGGAACAGTACGGTTATGCATTGACTACCGGGCACTAAATGCTGTGACCATCAAGAACAGGTATCCCTTACCACGCATTGATGATCTATTCGATCAATTTAGTGGTGCAAGGGTATTCTCGAAGATTGACCTTAGATCCGGCTATCATCAGATCAAAGTAAGGAAGGAAGACATACCGAAGACAGCTTTCAGGACCAAGTATGGACATTATGAGTTCTTGGTAATACCGTTTGGTTTAACCAACGTGCCAGCAGTGTTTATGAGTTTAATGAACAGAGTCTTTCATCAGTTCTTGGATAAATTTGTAGTGGTGTTCATTGATGACATCCGCATATATTCCAAGAGCCATGAAGAGCACGAGGAGCATCTCAGAATCGTGTTAGAGACCTTGAGACAGGAGAAGTTATATGCCAAACTCAGTAAGTGTGAGTTTTGTATGGACAAAGTGCCTTTCTTGGGACATATCATCTCAGGAGAAGGACTTTCAGTTGATCCAGAGAAAGTTGCGGCAATAGAGACTTGGCCTACACCCACATCAGTTGCAGAAGTGAGAAGTTTTCTCGGACTTGCGGGATATTACCGAAGGTTTATAGAAAATTTCTCGAGGATTGCAGAACCGATGATGAAGCTGACACGTAAAGACCAGGAGTTTATATGGACAGAAGACTGCCAGAAGGCCTTCAAAGAATTGAAGAGAAGATTAACAACAGCACCTGTCTTGACTCTTCCTTCAGGGTCAGGAGGTTTTGTTGTTTACAGTGATGCATCAGGTAGTGGACTAGGATGTGTTTTAATACAACATGGCAAAGTCATTGCTTATGCGTCGAGACAGTTGAAGATCCACGAGAAGAACTACCCAACACATGATCTGGAGTTTGCAGCAGTTATATTTGCATTGAAGATTTGGAGGCACTACCTTTATGGGGAGAATGTAGACATCTTTACAGATCACAAGAGTCTGAAGTATGTATATACTCAGAAGGAGCTTAACATGAGGCAGAGACGTTGGCTTGAATTGATGGTAGATTTTGACATAGATCTGCAGTATCATCCGGGAAAGGCTAATGTCGTAGAGGACGCACTCAGCAGGAAGCCTACGGCTTATTTCTTGACGATGCAGCCCGAGTTATTGAGAGATCTACAGGAGCTTCAGATAGAGGTTATTTTACCAGGACAGAGTAGATTGCTGGCTAATCTTGAAGTTAAGTCGTCACTTGTGGAAAGAATTAAAGAGGCATTGCCCACCGATGCTAGATTTCGAAGACTGAAAGAGAGAACAGAAGCAGGCATGCAGACAGGACTTCGCATACACGAAGACGGGACATTGAGGTTTGGAAATCGCTTGTATGTTCCAAATGGAGAATTGAGACAGGAGTTAATGACTGAAGCACATAGCTCTATGTACTCCGTTCACCCAGGAGGAACCAAGATGTACCGAGACTTGAGGCAGTATTATTGGTGGCATGGAATGAAAAGGGAGATTGCAAGATTTGTGGCTAAATGTTTAGTATGTCAGCAAGTAAAGGCCGAGCATCAGAGGACTGCAGGTATGTTACAGCCGCTTCCTATATCAAAATGGAAGTGGGAACATATCACGATGGATTTTGTCACAGGATTTCCAAGAATCCCCAGCGGAAGAGATGCAGTATGGGTTATTGTGGATCGACTCACTAAATCGGCACACTTCTTGCCATTTAGAGTTGGACAGTCCACAGAGGTACTAGCCGACATGTATATGCGACAAATCGTCAAATTACATGGAGTGCCGATTAGTATTGTATCGGATCTAGATTCGAGATTTATATCTCATTTCTGGAGAAGCATGCAAGAGAGTCTGGGCACCAGACTCAAATTCAGCACAGCTTGCCACCCCCAGACAGATGGCCAATCGGAGCGCACCATTCAGATCTTGGAAGATATGTTGCGATCATGTATGCTAGACTTTGGAGGATCTTGGGAAGATCATTTGCACTTAGTGGAGTTCTCCTACAACAACAGTTATCAGGCCAGCATTCAGATGGCACCATTCGAGGCATTATACGGAAGGAAGTACAGATCGCCTATATGTTGGAGTGACGTTGGTGAACGTCAAATACTAGGTCCAGAATTGGTAACGCAGACAGTGGAAAAGGTGAAACAGATTCAGAATCATCTTCGAGCAGCTCAGGACAGACAGAAGCATTGGGCTGATACTCATAGGCGTCCCCTAGAGTTTAAAGAAGGAGAGCACGTGTTCTTGAGGATTTCGCCCACTCGAGGTACTATTAGATTTGGGAGCAGAGGCAAGTTGAGCCCAAGGTATATTGGGCCATTTGATATTCTAGAGCGCGTTGGTGAGGTGGCTTATCATCTTGCATTACCTCCATCCTTAGAGGGAGTACATGACGTATTCCATGTCTCACAGCTGCGAAGGTACGTGACCGACCCAAGTCACGTAGTCGATCATTCAGAGATCGCAGTAGGCCCAAGCTTGAGATATGAAGAACAACCAGTTGGCATCCTCGACGTTAGTGAGAAGACATTGCGGGGACAGACAATCAGACTAGTTCGTGTAGCTTGGAAACATCATTCTCCTGGAGAATCGACCTGGGAACGGGAGGATAGTATGCGCCAGCGTTATCCCCACTTATTCACGGAGGCAGTTATCACCTAAGCAATCTTGCAATCACCATAGTTCTTCTTTGGTAGCTTATTCTTTGATTGCGAGGACGCAATCCTCTGAAGGGGGGTAGATTGTAAACACCCTATTTTTCAGAATAATTCTATTACAATTTTTCCCCAATTTTTTGGTATTTTTCTGGATGAAGAACCAAGGTAATTGTGAGTTAAGGATTTTTAAATGCAGTTTATTTATGTTAAAATATTATGGAAGTAATATTTTATGGTGTAGAATGGAAAACCAGACGTGGGGTATTTTTTTGTGAATTTATTGGACTCCGGAGACGCGATTAAAGCCTTAAAAACTATTGTATTTGAAAACCGAACCAAGCTTGAACCCAAACCAAACCAACCCTGACCGAACCAAACTAGCCTATTGGGTCGGGTCGGATCGGAGCCAAACCCGACCCGAAACCCATTGGGAAACCCTACCCGCCTGAGTTACTGTAGCAGTATATAACCCCCTTCCTCGGCGTGCGTGCCAAGCCGCAACCCCAGATTCCGCCGCCGCCGTCCCTCGTGATCGAGTCCGCCGCTCTCCAGCTTCGAACACCCCGCTCTGATCACTGCCAGTCAGCCCTCCACAGCTATCAACCTCCCCATCACCAGCAAACTCGCCTCAGCCCTCCACCCGGCTCCCCCATCTCCGTCGCACGACCCCGCCCGCCTCGCCGTCGAACTCCGCACAGCCGAACAACTCCACCCTCCACCGCCCGCTCGACGTCGAGTCCGCCCAGTCCCTGCACCCTGAACCCCGATGCCTCCCACCGCCATCACCCCAGCGACCCGCGGTCGTCGACCCAGCCCCGAGTCCACCCAGCCGCTCGTCCCAAACGCTGAGTCTCCGGCCACGAGGACCGCTCCGGCCGACTGTGTAGAGCCGCCGCCTAGCCGATCTCGCCGACCCCGAGCCCAACTCCCTTCGGCGAAGCCCCCGCCGCTGTCTCGATCAGAATCGTAGCCTGGAAGCACAGGATACGGCGGACACATCCAGGACACGAAGTTGACCCTTGGACACGTGGAATTCAGCGTTCACGGAGCCCTGTTCAGGTACCGTTTTCTCCCTCCTCGTAACTCCATTTTAGTTTCTGTCAGTTGCTACGCGTAGACTGTATATCCCTCTCGGTGCCCGTGCAAATCGCTCGGTGCATCGCGTCCTGTGGTGATCGCACACCGCGATCCAAAAATAGGAAAAAGAACGCCCTAGTTTACCCCGGAACTGAGTACGCCCCGCTAAACGGGACGACTTGGTCACACGCGGTCTTTACCGAAACGTGTGCGACGTTGATACGGTCGTGTGGGATTTCACAGAAGTCGATTCGGATGTGCATGCACACCGGAATCAACGCGTATCCGTCGACACCGTCCCGTATCCGTCCTTTCTGGAATACGCTGTAACTTTGTGTACACACATCGGATCGAGACGAAACTTGCGCCATCGGACTCGTAGCAATACTCTGGTCCTGTGACCCAAGTTTGGTCCGATTCTGAGAATATTGACAGAATCGCGTATCGTGGGCCCCACAGGCTCCACTTGACGGGCGATTTTGTGATCGGCTCATCGGAATCCAATTCTGGAAGTTCCGTTGGATTCGTATCACCGTTCCTGACTTGTAGACACTGAGTTTGAAGAATTTGGAGACCTTTGACCCTGGCACGCTTTTCGGTGCAAAGTGGCCCACATATGGATCCCGCTTTGGGTCGAAAATGTCCTTTTTGCCCCTGTGTCCAAATTGGACTTAAGGACAGGCATTTCTAGCTATTTGACATCTTCTGACACTGTTGGTGATGTTTATTACAGCTTTTGGAGTAGTACCCACAGGATCCACTGATACCGGGACGATTGTTGATATTCAAACATCAGGCAAGTATACCTTGCCAAACTCTGCAGTATTGTTACATATTTTTCCTTGCTTCATTATATTGCTGTGCATGTGTAACCTAGGACCGTGTGACGTACTTAGCGTCCGATTATTAGTCGGGTGCCAACATCGTACGCGGTGTTGGGTACGGTCATCTAGAGATGGACATTCGTGACACTATATATTCTCGTACTTGTCTTACCAAGTACGCTTAACTCGGGACACTTGACACTATTCATGAGACAGGATTTTCCTGAGATATTCGTGGTGATTATGTATAGGATACAGGACTTGGACATTATATTCTTAGATATAGTATGACTGGTTACATTAGCTATGATCCCGCTTGACATGGACATGAGACGTTATGGTCATGATATGCGTGGTTACATTGGGTGGGGAGAGACACACAGGCTACAGGCTGTTTTATATATATATCTTCTATTATTGAGAGGTCGTAGACTCTCGGAGCAGAGCTAGACCCACTACCGGTTATTACCGCTACCGGCTCCCCGACACAGAGCTTGTAGTGGCTCAGCCTGAGTACTCGTGATGCTCTCACTTGCATTTTCACTTAGATGGTTACTTACTTGCCCTATTTATTCCATTTATTTTCTGCACTGCATTTTTTTTGGCATAAGCTTTCTTGTACCTTGCTATGTCCCCTGAGGACCTGGATCCGGATTATGTCCCCAGGATTTGAGGACGAGATCTATCCCGAGGTATACGGGACCGGAACAGGAGCTG